>JAJTWQ010000612.1:0-44580 GCA_029007595.1 Solanum commersonii
TCACCTGAGGAATGATTCCATATTCACACAATGGTTCACAGTTTAAGCTTCGAAATCAGATGGAACACTCACACTCACAAAGAAGAACACAATGCATGCTTTCACCCATAGGTTTGCCCGTATTTTCCAATCAACATTTGTTTCAGCTCACTCAACATCAAAATGGTCTTTTCAAGGCTTGTAATGGGGCTTATTGCAAAGGTATGGTCATTTAGGCTCAGTGACTTTCATCCTCATGAAATGTGGTGCTCACAACACTTCCTTTCCTTTTCCTTCATCATTCTCTTTTGTGCTCATAAGTAATCCTATTATTCACTTTCCATGGATTGTTTGGGTACCTCGTTTCATTTGTACGTTATTCCACAACTTTCTTTTTTATTGTTTTTATTTTTCTATCTCTTTTCTCTTTTTATTTTTTTTATATGGAGGGTTCCATTTTTCTCAAAACCATGGGTATGAGGAAACTTTCCTTGCACTTCTTGATTGCCCTTTTCTTCTCACCACACCCCTAACTTAGGCTTTTGGCCTAAGTTGGCTATTCAACTAACAACAACTTCATGAGGATTATGGGTAATGGATAAAGAAATGTTATGATTTTATCAAGTTTCTTCAAAAGAAAGGTAACGCTCAAGGGGTGTTCAAAACCGGTTCACACACGCACAAGGTAGGTCACAAAAGAGGTATATGTCAAATTGGTTCACACTCTTAGAATTTCCCTAAGATCATATCAAGAGATAGCATCGCTTAGTTGACCGGACCAAAGGGGCAAATTCTAGGATCTATCATGCATAGTTCATAGGTAAGCTCATCACACTAGGCATTGACACTATTAGTTAAACAAGACTCCACACTTTGGCTAGTGTGCAATCATCACAAGAGACTTAATTCGATACTAGAGTAGTCATAACGAGATGCAAAGAGTTCACATATTGTCTATGCAACTTCATTTGGCCTCATTATAGTCGCGCATTCATGTTCGTTCGATTGAGAGCACAATTCAAGTCATCGATATTGATTAGACCGAGACTCAAATTTTGCAAAAGAACAACCACATTCAACATTCAACACACGAGAGGTGGCAAAAAATTTTGGATAGGTCAAAATAATTTTGTAATTTAAAATAAAAGGAGTCACAAGCACAAAAATTCGCAGAAAGCAGTGTATAACACGAATTTAGCTCAAAGCCCAATATATAAACAAAACTAATATGCACAAAGGTGGACCTCACCCCACCACAAACAAAAATCATTTGTTCTCAAACACGAATGAAAATATCCGAAAGTAAAATAAAGTAAGAGAGAGAGGGAGGTAAAGAGGGGATCCTATCTACACAGTCGCTCCATCTATTTGGGCATCAGTGGTTGGGGTCATGCTCGAGGCTTGGGAGTTAAGAACTGGGGCTATTTCTGATGCATCGATCCTGTGAGGTCCATTAGGAGTGACCTCTTGCAAATTTGCTCAATAGGCATGTACAATGGCATAGAACTCTTGGGCCCATGAAGGTACTTTATGGTTTCTTGGAATTTTTGAAATAGGTAACCGACCAGAAGATGCATAGCTCCCTTGCCCCTTCCCTTATCTTTCTTCCCACCAGACGTGGGCCGTGTAGTAGCCTTACCTTTGGATGTAGCGGCCTCCTCATTCATCGTCTTACTTTCAGTTTTCTCTTGAGCAGGTACAATTCTCTCAGCAGCTTTTGGTTTCTCCATATCTGCAAATCCTCAAGAAGAATCAAAGAGATTGGCTCGAAAGGTCCGGTGAGTCAGCCAAAGTTGAAATGCATGCAATATCAAAGGGGGCAGAAAAATGGCGATCAAGAATACTTTTGGCGAGTCGCCCAGTACTTTTGGCGACCTCAGGCTTCTCACCAAAAGTTACAACATTAAATATCAAGTTCCACAATAAATTAAAGTGAGATGTGGGCATTTGGTGAACCGCCGAGTAGTTCGGCGGGCTAGACCTTGCTTGCCAAACCGCCTAACGCGCCTATTCTCAACCCACCTTCTTGAATTCAACCCTTTAAGCCCCAAAAACAAAGTCAGCACATGCACTTGTGAGATTTAACTCAGATCCATAACATCCAAGCACAATCCCACAAAACATACTTCTGCTAAAAGCACAAACAGACGGGGTCTCAACACTTATAAAAACATTGAGCCACATTTAGAGATTAATACAGGTACACACAAGAACAAGATGCGGATGTTGCGAATGAGTACAAATTCTGTAAAAATAATTTGGAGTGTTAGGCAACCAACCTTTGATGTTGATAATGATAAGACTGAAATGAAAGGCAACAAAGAAATCCAACTACGAGCACAAATCAACTAAGCGAAATACTAGTAAAATGCAAAAAAAAAAATTAAAAAAAATACTACCCCAGTGTGAGTTTGTGAAGTTTAAAAGCAAGGGAAAGTGAAGAATTTGGACTCTTAAGACTTGTGGCGTTCATAAACTGTTCAGTTCATATCCACTCGATGACATTAGTCGCACTCGCCAATTCATTCAGCAACACACCAAATGGTCATTTTACTCACCGAGTTTTATAGGTCATTCAGTCAATGAGAGGGTCCAAACAGCAGGTCAAGTTGGGTACGCCGACCTTTTCGGTAATCCACTGACTGACCATTTTGATCGCCAATCTGCACTTTCCACACTTAAGCCTACACAGCCAACACACCATTATTTATGAAAGCAAAAGAAAGAAGTAAATGGATTTGGGTTGCCTCCAAACAATGCCTTAGTTAACGTCGTGGCATGATGCAAGTCAACACTTATGCTCCAATGGTGAGGTTTGCCTCAACTTCATCAGGCAATCCTTCTTTAAAATCCGGATAGAGTTCAGTCAGTACTTGATCCATTTGAGAACCTAGTAGCTGAATGAGCGTAGCATTGGAGATCGTCATCTGGTTCAACAACAATACATTCTCAGTGAGCTCCTCCAGTACCCTATGTTGCTCACTGAATTTCTGGAGTAGAAGTGTGAGCATTTCATTGTTCTGTCCATCCTCCTTGTTGTTAATTGTCATTCGATCGTGAGGAGGAACGTAGCGCTCTTTCTTGTTGCACTGGACTTCAAGATCTTCAATTTTCTTTGTCAGCTTATCTAACTGAGTTAGCAGGATCACTAAGTTGAAATCTCTCCTTTTCATTTCCTGATCTGGCTTAGTAAGGTGTTTAGCAATTTGGATGCTTCCACATAGACTTGTCGTACTAGACTTCCCGAGGTAATTTGAGCGGCCATCATTATGTTTCCTAGACTAAGACTTTGGTAGAAAGATTCTCGAATGACTCTTTCAGGGATTCCGTGAGTAAGGAATTGACCCAGAAGTGCTTTGAACCTCAACCATGCCTCATGAAGCCGTTCGCCTTCCGATTACCTAAAAGTTAGGATCATATCTTGGAGCATCATCCCTTCTAATGACAGTAGCTCCATTAGCTTGCAAGTACTTTTCGATATGTTCAACTCCCTTGCTTCAAAACTGTAACAATCAAAACAAAACTAAAAATTAAGTTAGTAAAATTACAACTATTCAAAATAGAAATTCTACTAATCTAAGAATTCTCAAATAACACCACTCCCCGGTAGCGGCACCATTTTGATGTTTGTGAAATCAAGAACATAACTTCTGATGCAAGTGTCTATGATTGTGCAATAGTATAATAAACCCAACCAAGGGTTGGGATCGTTCCCAAGGGAGTGGTTTTGAGAATTATTAGAAAAATAAAATTTAGTTCTAACTAGTCGTAGCTAAAGGCATTAATGATTAAAAATATTGTAAATTAAAGTGGGACACAAGAGTGTCAATTAACAATGGGGGTTTTGTCACAAATAGGTAAAAACAAAAAAATTAACAATGATTTCTAAGAAATGAGAGGGGATTCTTGGGATGTGACAGTAATACGGGTTAAGCTAGATTATTAGGTAGATGCTTTTGATAGAAGATTCATAGAGTAATTGTGACTAGGCTACACTTTAAGGAGGATAAGCTCTCTATCGAGCAACTTACCCCATTTAAAGTGGGTTCATCTCGGACACCCACTTGCCACATGAAGACCAACATATGCCTTAACCTGCTCACTCTCTTGAGCTGAGTGTGTGGATATGGGACTAGGGTTCACTTTCTCGAGCTGAACCTCATGTCAACCCATTCATACTGGCCATCAATCTAGTGGTCTTACTTTTACAACCGCTCTCTTGAGCAAGCTAAAAACACATAAATAAACTTGTATTTGCAACTACAAATTCATTAAATTCATCCGCAACCACTAAACAAAATCACATTTAAACTACGAATAGAATATTAGCAAGCAAGACCCAACAATTATCTTAACCCATAGTCGCTAAATCACACCTCAGAATGGGGGTTTTTAGCCACACATCAAGAGATAGATATTTATACCTAAATGGGTATGAATATTTAAGTCTTGTTACATGCCAAGAATGAAGAATCCAAGAGACCTAAGTTCAAATCTTGAAAATGAAACCCTTTGGATCTTCAAGTCTTCAAGACCCTCTCAAACTCAGAGAAAAAATCTCAAAAAGTAATATTATATATGAAAATTATAATAATTGTTCCACACTTAAAACTACAACTGTAACTAGTATTTATAGCTTTCATAGATTTGTGATGCAGCGGATCATTCGATGTGGTTAGTCGAAATTGCTGAAAACTTAGCGACTCACCTTTTGTTATAGTTCATCACCGTCTTGCACCATCCTTCAGCATCGTCGTGCTCTGGGTCATTGGGCGACATGGTACTGCTTCGCAAAACTTCTTGGTGATGCGCCGACTACTCTCTTTTTTCGCCGACTTGATCCTTTCCTTCAGGGCTCAGCACATTGCAACAAAAGGCAAAGTAAGACCCTTCAGCGACTCGCCAAGTTGACTCGGGGATCCTCATGCCTTTATTTCTTCATTATTTTCAGCCTCTTTATTCCTTTTTCCGAGGTAGTGTCTATGCTTTTCTTCAAACTTCAAATACCTGAAACTTAAGGGTTTTCATTAGATATTGAGATAAAATAAGCATTTGAGGACACAATTACTATTTAAAATATAGCCCTAAATGAGTCCAATTTGTGGACTCATCAGGTATAGAGTTTAGATCTTGTGGTTAAGGGATAAAAGATTAGGGTTTGATATTATTATGGTTTTTAGGGTTTTCTTTGAGTGTTTTTTGAGGTTTAGGGTGTTTTTTAGGGTTATGGGCTTTAGGGATTTGAGTTCTTTAGGTTTAGGTTTTATGAAGGTTTTCTTTAGGGTTATATTAGGGTTGTTTAGATTTAGGAGTTTTTGGGTTTTCTTGATGGTTTTTAGGGGTTTTTAAAAGGATTTTTTTAGGGTTTAAAGTTTAGGCGTTAGGTTTTTTTAGGGTTTAGTTTCTTTTAGGGTTTAGGGCTTTATGTTCTTTAGGTTTAGGGGTTTTAACGGGTTTCTTTAGGGAGATTTTATGGGTTTTTTTAGGTTTTAGGGTTTAGAGCTTTGGGTTCTTTAGGTTTAGGGGTTTTTATGGTTTTCTTTTGGGCGATATTAGGCTTTTTTTTTTTTTAGGTTTAGGGTCTTTTATGGTTTTATAAGGTTTAGGGTGTCTTAGGGGTTTTTAGGTTTTTTTTTATGGTTTTAGGTTTTTTTAGGGTTTAGGATTTTGTCCCTAATTGAGTTTAGGTCCTATGGAAAGGGTTTAAAACAGCCATATACAACATGCTTAAAAGTTAATAACATCCAACCAAAAGCTGTCAAGATATTTTGTAATGGATAATCCTAGCTATGTATCCTAAATATACTTCTAAGATTAATGATCTCGATCTATTGTGATTAGTCTTTCCAACAAAATGTACGAGAGGTATTGTTATGAAGTAGTTACTTTAATGTACTATAGTGTGCTTGTAAAACAAGTATAAATATTATATGATAGGCAGAATATATGTCTTTCTTTGTAATGAGAGAATATTTTTTGTTTCATATAACATACTAACATTGATATGACGTCCAATGAAAGAATAATTGCCGAACAGGTAAAGAATATATGTCTATTCGCTTTGATCTTTTTGAGTGCTCTTCTTACATATAAGAGCATAGTTGTTGCAAACAACAGGATTTCAGTTGTAGGTGACAGAAAACTGGAGGACATGAACTGAAGATCTTTATATATTCAGGTGAGGCGTGAGCCTTTGCACGACTATCAAATAGAAGAATCACAAAATGACTAAAAATAGTACCTTGTTGTGTTGGTTGACAACACTAAAAATTAACAAAAAAAATTGGAAGTTGGCTAGAATGACTGAGAAGGAAATAAAATTTTTATGTCGTAGGAATTTGCCCGACGAATTATAAATTGTTGTTTAGGTGAGTCATCAATAGAATTTGCTTGTTGCTGAGAATACAACACTTTGTACCCTTTGGTTAATTGATAATTCATTTTACCTTTTGAAATTTTGGCTTCGAAATAAGGCCCTTTCGACTTCGGAATCATCCGAAGACTATTTAGTCTCTACACCTATCCAATTGATTCAGTAATAAATTTCCAAACACGTAATACAACTTCAAATTAAGTCATATAACATGTAAAGAATAGGGTTCAACTCCATATAAACATGTTGAGAAAAAGGCAATGGAACTGAGCACCTAAGTGATGAGTCTAAGAGTTCTGATGAAAAAAATAGTTGTTTACATAAAACAACTAGTACTCTGTCAACACTACAAGTAAAGCACTGATTTTTTAAATATATCCAGGCATCTACTAGCTTGGGCTTATCTCTATAGCAAACTACACTTTCACTAGCAAAATATTAAATATGTAATTTTTGGCTTCAAAGTCCCACAATCTATTGGTACCATGGATGTCAACATAAAATAAGAAATCATATATCCGAAAACTAAAATTGGTCCTTAACATTCTGTTTAAATACCTTCAACCAATTTAAAAATGCCATTAATTTAGGGCAGAGCTAATGGAAGAAAAGTAACTTGAATAAAACAAGAAAAAAATGCCACCAATAAAACTTATGAAATAAAAGAGTAACCAGACTGGAAAAGAGGCACACCTGAAATTCTATCTCGAGCAGAGCAGGACGACACAAGAAAGAAGATACCTGCCTCGAGTTTAGGGCATGGAAAACTACCTTCGCCGAGATTAGGACAGAGTTTCGGTGGAAAAGGAAGAGCGATATGGGGATAGATGTGAGATTAGAGCAGCGCTTTGATATTTTAGAAAATAGAGAGCATTTTAATATTTATTTCAATATACAGTAATTTGTTTTGGCGCCTAAGATTTTGTTAAAAGAAAAGTTTTATTGTTTAAAAATAATTTATAATTAAATTTGACCCACTTTCTCCCAATCCTTCCTTGCAAGGCCTTCAATTATATAATTTGGGACCAGTTACATGGTTCTTTAGGGACCATATTTAGTACCTTCACAATAAAGTATATAAATAAGGACCAAAATATAATCTCGTCATAATACATATACTTTTAGAGACAAGATTATTAGTTTGTCCCTAAATGTTGGTCATAAATAAAGCTTTTTCTTGTAGTGTTAAGGGTATAGTCTTAAAGGTTTAGGCCCTATGGTTTTAGGGTTTATTTTTTTTAGGGTTTTCTAGGTTTTGGATTTTTTTTAGGGTTTAGGGTTTAGGGCTTTGGGTTCTTTAGGTTTAGGGATTTTTATGGTTTACTTTTGGGCGATTGTAATTTTTTTTTTATGTTTAGGGTATTTTAGAGTTTTATAAGGTTTAGGGTTTGTTAGGGGTTTGTATAGTTTTAAGGGATTTTTTAGGGTTTACGATTTAGACCCTCAGTTTTCGAATTTAGGATTTTGGCCCTAACGTTAAAGGTATTGAGTTTAGTTCCTATGGTTTAGGATTTAGGAATTTCATGGGTCTTTTTACGTTTTTGTTTAGAGTTTTTAATGTTTTAAAGTTTATATTTTTTTCAGAATTTGAGGATTAGGGTTTTTTAGGTTTAGGATTTCTCTAGGGTTCTAGGGGTTTAAGGTTTCTTTGGGTTTTTAGGTTATTTTAGGATTTAGGTTTTCTTAGGGATTAGGGTTCAGGGTTTAGATTTTAGTCTCTATAATTAAGATTTAGGCCATAAGGTTTAGGGTTTACGATTTAGGGTTTAAGGTTTAATCCCCAAGTTTAAGGTTAAGGGTATAGTCTTAAAGGTTTAGGACCTACAGTTTAGTTTTTTTTTAAGGTTTAGAATTTAGGCCCTAAGGTTTAGGATATAGATTTTAGGCCCTAGAATTTAGGGTGGGTATGGGATTTTTATAGTTTCAAGTTTAGGGTTTTTTCAGGTTAAGTTTTTTAAGGGTTTAGGGCTTTGTCTTCTTTTGGCATACATGTTTTTAGGGTTTTCTGTAGGTTTTTTTTAGGTCAATGGTTATTAAGGGGGTTCTTAGGGTTATTTTTATATTTTTAGGGTTTAGGGCTTCTTGGGGCTTTCTAAGGTTTCTTAAGGTTTTGGATATCTTAGGGTTTAGGGTTTGGATTTAGGCCCTATGGTTTAATGTTTATAATTTAGTGTTTAGGGTTTAATCTCTAAAAGTTAGAATTTAGGGTTTAGGGTTTTGATTTTAAAACCTAAGGTTTAATGTTTACAAATTATGGTTTAGGGTTTAATCCCTAACAATAAGGATTTAGTGTTTACAATTTAGGGTTTAGGGTTTATGCCGTAAAGTTCAGTGTTTAGGGATTAGGGTATAGTCATGAAGGTTTAGGTCTTACAGTTTAGGTTTTTTACGGTTTAGGATTTAGTTCGTAAGGTTTAAGGTATAGAGTTTAGGGATTAAATATTAGGGTTTAGTGTGTTTTAGGGTTTTAAGAGGAATGAGTGTTTTTTTAGGGTTTTTAGAGTTAAGACTTCTTTTAGGGTTATGGGCTTTAGTGATTTGGGTTCTTTAGGTTTTGGGATTTATGAAAGTGTTGTTTAAGGTTATATTAAGGGTTTTAAGATTTATGAGATTTTTGGGTTTTCTCAATGGTTTTAGGGTTTGGTTTTTTAGGATTTTTAGGGTTTTCTAGGTTTTGGATTTTTTTTAGGGTTTAGGGCTTTGGGTTCTTTAGGTTTAGAGGTTTTTATGGTTTTCTTTAGGGTGATTGTTGGTTTTTTTTTATGTTTAGGGTATTTTAGGGTTTTATAAGGTTTAGGGTTTCTTAGGGGTTTTTATGGTTTTAAGGAATTTTTTAGGGTTTACTATTCAGACCCTAAGTTTTCGAAATTAGGATTTTGGCCCTAACGTTAAGGGTATTGAGTTTAGTTCCTATGGTTTAGGATTTAGGAATTTCATGAGTCATTTTAGGTTTTTTTAGAGTTTTTAATGTTTTAAACTTTAGGTTTTTTTTAGAATTTGAGGATTAGGGTTTTTTAGGTTTAGGATTTCTTTGGGATTTTAGGGGTTTAGGGTTTCTTTGGGTTTTTAGGTTATTTTAGGGTTTAGGATTTATTAGGGATTATGGTTTAGGGTTTAAATTGTAGTCTGTGTAATTGAGGTTTAGGCCATAAAGTTTAGGGTTTACACTTTAGGGTTTAAGGTTTAATCCACATGTTTAGGGTTAAGGGTATAGTCTTAAAGGTTTAGGCCCTACGGTTTAGGGTTTTTTTAGGGTTTAGAATTTAGACCCCAAGTTTTAGGATATAGAATTTAGGCCCAAGAATTTAGGGTGGTTATGGGATTTTTATAATTTCAAGTTTAGGGTTTTTCAGGTTTAGGTTTTTTAAGGGTTTAGGGCTTTGTCTTCTTTTGGTATACATGTTTTTAGGGTTTTCTGTAGGTTTTTTTTAGCTCTAGGGTTATTAAGGGGGTTCTTAGGGTTATTTTTATATTTTTAGGGTTTAGGGCTTCTTGGGGTTTTCTAAGGTTTCTTAAGGTTTTGGATATCTTAGGGTTTAGGGATTGGATTTAGGCTCTATGGTTTAATGTTTAAAATTTAGTGTTTAGGGTTTAATCTCTAAAAGTTGGAATTTAGGGTTTAGAATTTTGATTTTAAGATAATGTTTACAAATTAGGGTTTAGGGTTTAATCCCTAATAGTTAGGATTTAGGGTTTACAATTTAGGGTTTAGGGTTTATGCCGTAAAGTTTAGGGTTTAGGGATTAGGGTATAGTCATTAAGGTTTAAGTCTTACAGTTTAGGTTTTTTACGGTTTAGGATTTAGTTGCTAAGGTTTAAGGTACAGAGTTTAGGTCCTGTTGTTTAGGGATTAAATATTAGGGTTTAGAGTGTTTTAGGGTTTTTAGAGTTGGGACATTTTTTTAGGGTTATGGGCTTTAGTGATTTGGGTTCTTTAGGTTTAGTGATTTTTGAAAGTGTTCTTTCGAGTTATATTAAGGGTTTTAA
The DNA here is from genome assembly GCA_029007595.1 of Solanum commersonii. Taxonomy (NCBI): domain Eukaryota; kingdom Viridiplantae; phylum Streptophyta; class Magnoliopsida; order Solanales; family Solanaceae; genus Solanum; species Solanum commersonii. The sequence continues at coordinate 10,340 of JAJTWQ010000612.1, forward strand.
GATTTATGAGATTTTTGGGTTTTCTTAATGGTTTTAGGGTTTGTTTTTTTAGGACTTTTAGGGTTTTCTAGGTTTTGGAAAAAAAATTTTGGGTTTAGGATTTAGGGCTTTGTGTTCTTTAGGTTTAGGGATTTTTTTGGTTTTCTTTAGGGAGATTGTAGTGTTTTTTTTATTTTTTATGTTTAGGGTATTTTAGGGATATATAAGGTTTGGGTTTCTTAGGGGTTTTTATTGTTTTAAGGGATTTTTTAGGGTTTATGATTTAGTCCCAAAGTTTTAGAATTTAGGATTTTGGCCCTAACGTTAAGGGTATTGAGTTTAGTTCCTATGGTTTAGGATTTAGGAATCTCATGGGTATTTTTAGGTTTTTTTTAGAGTTTTTAATGTTGTAAAGTTTAGTTTTTTTTAGAATTTGAGGATTAAGGTTTTTTAGGTTTAGGATTTCTTTGGGGTTTTAGAGATTTAGGGTTTCTTTGGGTTTTTAGGTTATTTTAGGATTTAGGTTTTCTTAGGGATTAGGGATTAGGGTTTAGTGTTTAGGGTTTAGATTTAAACCATAAGGTTTACGGTTTACGATGTAGGGTTTAAGGTTTAATCCCCAAGTTTAGGGTTAAGGGTATAGTCTTAAAGGTTTAGGCCCTATGGTTTAGGTTTTTTTTAAGGTTTAGAATTTAGGCTCTAAGGTTTAAGATATAGAGTTTAGGCCCTAGAATTTAGGGTATGGGATTTTTATAGTTTAAAGTTTAGGGTTTTTAGGGTTAGGTTTTTTAAGGGTTTAGGGCTTCGTCTTCTTTTGGTATAAATGTTTTTAGGGTTTATTGTAGGTTTTTTTTTTGCTATAGGATTATTAAGGGGGTTCTTAGGGTTATTTTTATATTTTTAGGGTTTAGGGCTTCTTGGTGTTTTCTAAGGTTTCTTAAGGTTTTGGATATCTTAGGGTTAAGTTTTGGATTTAGACCCTATGGTTTAATGATTACAATTTACTATTTAGGGTTTAATCTCTAAAAGTTAGAATTTAGGGTTTTGATTTTAAGACCTAAGGTTTAATGTTTACAAATTAAGGTTTAGGGTTTAATCCCTAACAATTAGGATTTAGGGTTTACAATTTAGGGTTTAGAGGTTATGCCGTAAAGTTTAGGGTTTAGGGATTAGGGTATAGTCATTAAGGTTTAGGTCTTACAGTTTAAGAGGTTTACGGTTTAGGATTTAGTTCCTAAGGTTTAAGGTATAGAGTTTAGGTCCTATTGTTTAGGGATTAAATATTAGGGTTTAGTGTGTTTTAAGGGGACTGAGAGTTTTTTTAGGGTTTTTAGAGTTGGGACGTTTTTTTAGGGTTATGGGCTTTAGTGATTTGGGTTCTTTAGGCTTAGCGGTTTTTGAAAGTGCTCTTTAGGGTTATATTAAGGATTTTAAAATTTATGAGAATTTTGGGTTTTCTTAATGGTGTTAGTGTTCCTTTTTTAGGATTTTTAGGGTTTTCTAGGTTTTGGATTTTCTTTTAGGGTATAGGGTTTAGGGCTTTGGGTTCTTTAGGTTTAGGGGTTTTTATGGTTTTCTTTAGGTCGATTGTAGGTTTTTTTTTTTTTTATGTTTAGGGTATTTTAGGGTTTTATAAGGTTTAGGGTTTATTAGGGGTTTTTATGGTTTTAATGGATTTTTTAGGGTTTACGATTTAGACCCCGAGTTTTAGAATTTAGCATTTTGTCTCTAACTTTAAGGGTATTGAGTTTATTTACTATGGTTTAGGATTTATTAATTTCATGGGTCTGTTTATGTTTTTTTTAGTGTTTTTAATGTTTTAAAGTTTAGGTTTTTTTTAGAATTTGAGGATTAGGGTTTTTTAGGTTTAGGATTTATATGGGGTTCTAGGGGTTTAGAGTTTCTTTGGGTTTTGAGGTTATTTTAGGGTTTAGGTTTTTTTAGGTATTAGGGTTTAGGGTTTAGGGTTTAGATGTTAGTTTCTATAATTGATATTTAGGCCATAAGGTTTAGGGTTTACGATTTAGGGTTTTAGGTTTAATCCCCAAGTGTAGGGTTAAGGGTATAGTCTTAAAGGTTTAGGCCCTACGATTTAGGTTTTTTTAGGGTTTAGAATTTAGGCCCTAAGGTTTAAGATATAGATTTTAGTCCCTAGAATTTAGGGTATGGAATTTTTATATTTTCAAGTTTTGGGTTTTTCTGGTTTAAGTTTTTTAAGGATTTAGGGCTTTGTCTTCTTTTGGTAAACATGTTTTTAGGGTTTTCTGTAGGTTTTTTTAGGTCTAGGGTTATTAAGGGGGTTCTTAGGGTTATTTTTATATTTTTAGGGTTTAGGGCTTCTTGGGGTTTTCTTAGGTTTCTTAAGGTTTTGGATATTTTAGGGTTTAGGGTTTGGATTTAGGCCCTATGGTTTAGTGTTTACAATTTAGTGTTTAGGGTTTAATCTCTAAAATTTAGAATTTAGGGTTTAGGGTTTTGATTTGAAGAACTAAGGTTTAATGTTTACAAATTAGGGTTTAGGGTTTAATCCCTAACAATTAAGATTTAGGGTTTGCAATTTTGGGTTTAGGGTTTATGCCGTAAAGTTTAGGGGTTAGGGATTAGGGTATAGTCATTAAACTCTAGGTCTTACAGTTTAGGATTTAGTTCCTAATGTTTAAGGTATAGAGTTTAGGTCTTGTTGTTTAGGGATTAAATATTGGGGTTTAGTGCATTTTAGTGTTTTAACGGGACTGAGAGTTTTTTTTAGGGTTTTTAGAGTTGGGACGTGTTTTTAGGGTTATGGGCTTTAGTGATTTGGGTTCTTTAGGTTTAGGGATTTTTGAAAGTGTTCTTTAAGGTTATATTAAGGATTTTAAGATTTATGAGATTTTTTGGGTTTTCTTAACGGTTTTAGGGTTTGTTTTTTTAGGATTTTTAGGGTTTTCTAGGTTTTGGAATTTTTTTTAGGGTTTAGGGCTTTGGGTTCTTTAGGTTTAGAGGTTTTTATGGTTTTCTTTAGGGCGATTGTAGTTTTTTTTTTATGTTTAGGGTATTTTAGGATTTTTTAAGGTTTAGGATTTATTAGGGGTTTTTATGGCTTTAAGGAATATTTTAGGGTTTACTATTTAGACCCTAAGTTTTCGAATTTAGGATTTTGGCCCTAAAGTTAAAGGTGTTGAGTTTAGTTCCTATGGTTTAGGATTTAGGAATTTCATGGGTTTGTTTAGTTATTTTTTAGAGTTTTTAATGTTTTAAAGTTTAGGTTTTTTTTAGAATTTGAGGATTAGGGTTTTTTAGGTTTAGGATTTCTTTGGGGTTTTAGGGGTTTAGGGTTTCTTTGGGTTTTTAGGTTATTTTAGGGTTTAGGTTTTCTTAGGGATTAGGGTTTAGGATTTAGGGTTTAGATTTTAGTCTCTATAATTGAGATTTAGGCCATAAGGTTTAGGGTTTACGATTTAGGGTTTAAGGTTTAATCCCCAAGTTTAGTGTTTAGGGTATAGTCTTAAAGGTTTGGGCCCTACGGTTTAGGTTTTTTTTAGTGTTTAGAATATAGGCCCTAAGGTTTAGTATATAGAGTTGAGGCCCTAGAATTTAGGGTATGGAATTTTTATAGTTTTAAGTTTAGGGTTTTTAAGGTTTAGGTTTTATAAGGGTCTAGGGCTTTGTCTTCTTTTGGTATACTTGTTTTTAGGGTTTTCTATAGGTTTTTTTAGGTCTAGGGTTATTAAGGGGGTTCTTAGGGTTATTTTTATATTTTTAGGGTTTAGGGCTTCTTGGAGTTTTCTAAGGTTTCTTAAGGTTTTGGATATCTTAGGGTTTAGGGTTTGGATTTAGGCCCTATGGTTTAATGTTTACAATTTAGTGTTTAGGGTTTAATCTCTAAAAGTTAGAATTTAGGGTTTAGGGTTTTGATTTTAAGACCTAAGGTTTAATGTTTACAAATTAGGGTTTAGGGTTTGTGCCGTAAAGTTTAGGGTTTTGGGATTAGGCTATAGTCATTAAGGTTTAGGTCTTACAGTTTAGGTTTTTTACGGTTTAGGATTTAGTTCCGAAGGTTTAAGGTATAGAGTTTAGGTCCTGTTGTTTAGGGATTAAATATTAGGGTTTAGTGTGTTTTAGGGTTTTAAGGGGACTGGAGTTGTTTTTAGGGTTTTTAGAGTTGGGACGTTTTTTTTAGGGTTATGGGCTTTAGTGATTTGGGTTCTTTAGGTTTAGGGATTTTTGAAAGTGTTATTTAGGGTTATAATAAGGGTTTTCAGATTTATGAGATTTTTGGGTATTCTTAATGGTTTTAGGGTTTTTTTTTTAGGACTTTTAGGGTTTTCTAGGTTTTGGATTTTTTTTAGGTTCTTTAGGTTTAGGGGTTTTTATGGTTTTCTTTAGGGCGATTGTAGGTTTTTTTTTATGATTAGGGTATTTTAGGGTTTTATAAGGTTTAGGATTTCTTATGGGTTTTTATGGTTTTAAGGGATTTTTTAGGATTTACGATTTAGACCCCAAGGTTTAGAATATAGGATTTTGGCCCTAACGTTAAGGGTATTGAGTTTAGTTCCTATGGTTTAGGATTTAGGAATTTCATGGGTCTTTTTAGGTTTTTTTTTTAGAGTTTTTAATTTTTTAAAGTTTAGGTTTTTTTTAGAATTTGAGGATTAGGGTTTTTTAGGTTTAGGATTTCTTTGGGGTTTTAGGGGTTTAGGGTTTCTTTGGGTTTTTAGGTTATTTTAGGGTTTAGGTTTTCTTAGGTATTAGGGTTGAGGGTTTAAATTGTAGTCTCTGTAATTGATGTTTAGGCCATAAAGTTTAGGGTTTACGATTTAGGGTTTAAGGTTTAATCCCCAAGTTTTGGGTTAAGGGTATAGTCTTAAAGGTTTAGGCCCTACGGTTTAGGTTTTTTTTAGGGTTTAGAATTTAGGCCCTAAGGTTTAGGGTATAGAGTTTAGGCCCTACAATTAGGGTATGGGATTTTTATAGTTTCAAGTTTAGGATTTTTTTTGTTTAGATGTTTTTTGGGTTTTTGTAGGTTTTTTTTAGGTCAAGGTTTATTAAGGGGGTTCTTAGGGCTATTTTTAGAGTTTTAGGGTTTAGGGATTCTTGGGGTTTTATATGGTTTCTTAAGGTTTAGGATATCTTAGGGTTTAGGGTTTGGATTTTAGGCCGTATGGTTTAATGTTTACAATTTAGTGTTTAGGGTTTAATCTCTAAAAGTTAGAATTTTGGGTTTAGAGTTAAGGGTTTTGATTTTAAGACCTAAGGTTTAATGTTTACAAATTAGGGTTGAGGGTTTAATCTCTAACAGTTAGGATTTAGGGTTTACAATTTAGGTTTTAGGGTTTAAGCCGTAAAGTTTAGGGTTTAGGGTTTAGGGTATAGTCATTAAGATTTAGGTCTTACAGTTTAGGTTTTTTATGGTTTAGGATTTAGTTCCTAAGGTTTAGGGTATAGAGTTTAGGACTTGTGGTTTAGGGATTAAATGTTAGGGTTTAGTGTGATTTAGGGTTTTAAGGGGTCTGAGCGCTTTTTTTAGGGTTTTTAGAGTTGGGACTTTTTTTAGGGTTATAGGCTTTAGGGATTTGGGTTCTTTAGGTTTAGGGATTTTTGAAAGTTTTCTTTAGGGTTATATTAAGGATTTTTAGATTTAGGAGATTTTTGGATTTTCTTAATGGTTTTAGGGTTTGGTTTTTTTAGGGTTTTCTAGGTTTTGGATTTTTTTTTTAGGGTTTAGGGTTTAGGGCTTTGGGCTTTGGGTTCTTTAGGTTTAGGGGTTTTTATGGTTTTCTTTAGGGCGATTTTAGGGTTTTTTTTTCTATGTTTAGGGTATTTTAGGGTTTTATAAGGTTTAGGGTTTCTTAGGGGTTTCTATGGTTTTAAGGGATTTTTTAGGGTTTACAATTTAGACCCTAAGTTTTAGTATTCAGGATTTTGGCCCTAATGTTTATGGTATTGAGTTTAGTTCCTATGGTTTAGGGTTTAGGAGTTTCATTGGTCTTTTTAGGTTTTTTTTTTTAGAGTTTTTAATGTTTTAAAGTTTAGGGATTTTTTAGAATTTGAGGATTAGGGTTTTCTTTCTGTTTAGGGTTTAGGGTTTATTTTTTTAGGGTTAGGGCATTGATTTCTTTATGTTTAGGGGCTGTTAAATTTTTTTTAGTGTTTTTTAAGGGTTTCTAGGTTTTGGTTTTTTTTTGGGTTTCTTAGGGGTTGTTTTAAGGGTTTCATAAGGGTTTTAAAGGGTTTGGGTTTAGGGTATATTCTTTAAGGTTTAGTCCCTATGATTTAGAGTTTTTAGGGTCTAGGATTTAGGCCCTAAGGTTTAGGGTATAGAATATAGGTCCTACAGTTGAGGGTTTAAAAATTCGGGTTTAGGAATTTCTAGTTTTTTTAGGGTTTTAGGATATTTTAGGATTTTTCTTGGGGTTGAGGGTTTACTTTTTAGGGTTAAGGGCTTTGGTTACTTTAGGTTTAGGGGCTTTTAAGATTTTCTTAAGGGTGTTTTTAGGTTTTTTTGGGGGAATTTTTTAGGGTTTCTTAGGTGTTTTTAAGATTAATTGTTTTCGAGTGCTTTTAGGGTTTTTTTTAAGGTTTAGGGTTTCCTAAGGTTTTTTTTAGGCTTTAGGGTTTTCTTGGATTTCTTATAGTTTTTTGGGTTTAGGGATTCACAAGGCTTTTTTAGGGTTTAGGGTTTAAAGCTTTAAGGTTTTATAAAGTTCGGGGATTCTTAGGGTTTTTTAAGGTTTAGTGTTTCGTAGGGTTTAGGTTTCTTAGGGTTTTGAGTATCTTAGGGCATAGGGTTGAAGGTTTAGATTTTAGGCCCTTAGGTTTAGGACTAACGATTTAGGGTTTAGGGCTTAAGCCCTATGGTTTAGAGTTTAGGGTATAGTCCTTAAGGTTTAGGCCCTAAGGTTTAGGGTACAGAGCTTAGGTCCCAAGGCTTAGGGTTTAAAGTTTAGGCTTTTTTAGGGTTTTTTCGATTTTTTTTTTTTAGGGTTGAGGGCATTTGATTCTTTAGGTTTATGGGGTTTTAAGGTTATTTTTAGGGAGTTCTCAAGTTTTTTATGTTTAGGGATTTTTTTATGGTTTTTGAGGTTTTTTTAGAATTCAGGTTTTCTTAAGGGCTTTTTGGGTTTAGGGTTTCTTAGAGTTTCTTAGAGTTTATGATTTTTTAGGGCTTAGGGTTTAGGGTATGTATTTTTAGTTATAAGGTTTAGGGCTCAGGCCCTAAGGTTTAGGGTTTAGGGTTTACGATTTAGGGTTTATGGTTTAGGGTTTAAGCCCTACACTTTAGGGTTTTGGGTATAATTTTTAAGGTTTAGGCTCTAAGGTTTAGAGTTTAGGATTTCGGCTCTAAGGTTTAGAGTTTAGGATTTCGGCTCTAAGGTTTAGGGCATGGATTTTATGTCATACGGCTTAGAGTTTAGGGATTTTAGGATTTTTTTGGGTTTTAGTTTAGGATTTTTTAGGTTTAGGTTTTTTTAAGGCTTAGGGTTTAGGGTTTGTATTTTAAGCCCTAAGGTTTAGGGTTTAGGGTATAATTTTTAAGGTTTAGGCCCTAAGGTTTAGAGTTTGGATTTAGGCCGTAAGGTTTAGGGTATGGATTTTAGGTCCTACAGTTTAGTGTTTAGGGTTTTTAGGGTTTTTTAGGGTTTTAGTTTAGGATTTTTTAGGTTTAGGTTTTTTTAGGGTTTCGGGTTTAGTTCTTTGGACTCCTTAGGTTTAAGGGATTTTAAGGTTTAGGATTTTTTTGGGGTTTTTAGGGGTTTAGGGTTTCTTAATGCTTTTAGGCTGTTTTAGGGTTTAGGGTTTCTTAGGTATTAGGCTTTAGGGTTTAGATTTTAGTCCCTATGATTGAGGTTTAGGGTTTACAATTTAGGGTTTAAGGTTTAATCTTTAAGGTTTAGGGTTAAGGGTATAGCCCTAAAGGCTTAGGCCCTAAGGGTTAGTTTTTTTTTATGATTTAGAATTTAGTCCCTAAGGTTAAGGGTATATAGTTTAGGTCCTAGAATTTAGAAATGGAGCATGAAAAGTTTGTGAAAAGTACCGGATGAATTACTAAAATCCAATTGGAGAAATGCTGATTATATCGGCGACCGCTACAAAGACCGTCGTTGGGATCCTCACTTTGGTTAAGGGTCTTGTAAAAACTCAGCGAGATAGACGAACACTCGGCGGATCACCGAGTAGATAAGAAAATCCAAATAATATCGCCGAATGGGTTAGATCTAGATAGGATTTATACAACCATGGGCCTTATCTTTCTACTTTTTTTCATACCCCTCACTCTCGATTCTCGCAAAAATCGCACCTACTTAGTATTTTCAAATTTTTTGCAAAACGTAAGTATTTTAGTTATTTGAGTAGTGCTTTAGATCTGTAATAACCAGTTTCTTTGCATCACAGTCTTGATCTAATCTGCCTAAAAGGTTGGCTCTCCAAACCCTGTATTTAATTTTGGTATGGATGCTCTCATTTCAAGTAATTTTATCCAATGTTGGGTGATGTGACTTTCTAATGAATTGAGATTATTCTAAGCGCTAAGGCAAACTCGCTGAACCCTTCGGCGATTTGCCTAGCTACTCGGCAAATCCTGCTGAAATTGTGTTTCTCTAACACTCAATCTAGTTGTTTTGACTTCTTTCAAATTCTTTGCAGAAATGGCTAAATCTAAAGTTGTAGGAAGAAGCAAGCCACCCCAATATAGAACAAAAGGGATTACAATGAGCAAGGATGCAGATACATTCAGAAGAAAAGTTGCTAAACTTTCCAAAATTTGTGAAAAAGGGAAAGGTAAACACAAGGCCTTTGAATTATCAGATAGGGCTGAGCGGCGAGTTAAGAGGTGGAATGATTCACCCAAGTCTAGGACTCCCCAGCCTACAATTACTGCACCTCCAGTTCTAGCACTGACACTGGTATTAGCACCTCTCGTACAAGGTCTTTAGTCAAAATCAAATCGAGAAAAGGCTGAGGGGTTGAGAACAATTCTGGAAGAAAAGCGTCTGTCCATAGACGGGGTTATAGATAGATACCCAAAGATAATGGAGTGTCTGAGATACCACAAGTTCCAAATCTTCACTAGACCCCGTGGCCCTTAAATTCCAAACTGGGTAAGAGAGTTCTACAGTGTATATAGTGCACTAATACCCCAGCAAAAGCAACTAGCAGCAGCCTTCAGAGAAGTTAGCTATGTGGTTGTGGCATGCCCACAAATATTGGGGATCAGTGTTAGTATTTGATTATAACAAAGAAGTTGGAAGAGATGAAAGAGTGGTTAACCCCACTAATTGCAGATGCAACTCCAAAGTGGGTGGCGGAAGGAGTTTCGATTAAAAAGAAAGAGCTAAACATAGCCGCAAGGTTCTGGTTCGGTTTTATCAGCAACACAATTATGCCATCCCAAAATGAGTCGATCATTCGCCTTGCCAAGGCAGCCTTCCTGGGTTGCGTCATAGAGGAGACTCAGATAAACTTGGGTACAATAATTGGTTCAGAGATACACAAGCATGCAACACAGGGCCGAACCGAATCTCCATTTCCAGTCTTGATCACATAATTGTGCAAATAAGCCCAGGTGCCTCAAGATGTCAGGAAGGACATAGAAGTGATGCCCACAGCCTCTACTAATATCTAGAGGATTGAAGCCGAGTATATTTAGGATAAGGCAGAAAAGAAGAAGGTATCATCGATAAAGATAGTAAACACAGAATCATCACCTGAAGAGACACATCCAACCATTAGACCTTCAGGTATATCCCTTGCCACTGTTACTCATGATGATTCTCCAGGTTCTACTGTCGATGCACGATCACCAAAACCCACCACTATTGCTGCTGATTCACCACTCCCAATCACCCGACCTTCTCTACTTCGGATGGGACAGCTGGCTCTTTTTGCTAATCGTTGAGCTGCGAACCTAGAGGTCTCTGTTCCAGACATGATCCGAATTTCCTTGACTGATGCTGTGACACCTTTGAGCACTACCATTGATGCCTTAGAGGCAAAAATAGCAGTGTGCGAGCATAACCAAGGGTCCACAGAGGAGGTGACAACTTTAAAAGCTGCCATTGCTGAACTATGAAAATATGTAGACCACATGAAGTCGATCGATGTATCCATGGTCTTTGGAATAGTAGAGACTCCAGATATGCCTGAAATACCTCAGATTACCGCAGAGAATAGAGATGGAAGGGAGCATATAGCTGATCCTGAATTAAAGGCAGACACTGACGAAGAGATATTTGAGGAAACTACAATGGATGACATAGCCCAGACTGAAGAAATCATGATAAATGTTGTTATGCAAGCTTTTTTAGCAAAGTCTCCAGCTACGGGGTCCAGTGGAGCTTGTCCTTCTGGTGGTCACTACGGATATTGATGCCTAGACAGATAGAGCGATAAATTAGCCAGGATCACATCTTTACCTCCCTCTTTGCATTTCTTTATTTTGTCTTTCAGATTCTGTGTTTATTTGCATTTGAGAACAATTGCTTTTATTTGTGGTGGGGTGAGGCTCACCATTTGTGTGCTATTTGTGATTCATGTTTTGTTTATATTTGGCTTGTTCTATTTTTAATTGTGTTTTTTAAAAACTTCTTTGCGATTGTTTGAGCTTATGGCTCCGCTTATTATTAATTGCAAATGATTTTTGACCCTTCCAAAAATTTTTGAATTTTTCGCACATTTTTGCCACCCTTCATGAGTTGAATGTTGTTGTTCTTTCGCAAAAAATTGAGTCTTGATCTCGATCAATACCGATGACTTGAATAGTGCTCTCAATTGAATGAACATGAATGTACGACTATGATAAGGCTAAATGAAGTTGCATAGACAATATGTGAACTCGTTGCATCTCGTTGTGCTTAGCCATTTATCGAAGTGATTCTCTTGTAATGACCATTGCACACTAGCGAAAGTATGTAGTCTTGTTTGACTTAAGTGTCAATGCTTTGTGTGATTAGCTTGCTTTGAAACTTGCATGAATAAACCTAGAATTTGCTATGTTAGGCTGATTGATTTAGAAAGGTATCCTTTTGATATGATCTTAGGAAATTTTAAAGAGTGTGAGCCAAATTTGACATATACTTCTTTTGTGGCCTACCCGTGAGCATGTGAAACTATTTTGAACACCCTTTGAGCCTTACCTTTCTTTGAAAGAATCTTGATGAACCCTAGACCTTACTTGACCCGCTACCTATAATCCTCTTAATTTGTGGTTTAGTGAATAGCCAACTTAGGCTAAGCCTAAGTTGGGGGGTATGGGAAAGGGAAAAGGACAAGTCAAAAAGTGCAAGAAAAGTCCCCCTTAACCCATGGTATTGCATAAAAATGGAACCCCTTCAATTCAATTCAAAAAAATAAATGAAAAAGAAGAATGAACTGTGGAATAAAGTATGAAGGGAATCGGGTTTCAAGCAGTCCATGGAGGAGAATACAAAAAAGGTGACTTAGAAGCACTAGAAAAAGAATTGATAAAGGAAAAGAAGGGAATGCCTTGAAAAGGCCACAACTCACGAGGAAAAATTCACTGAGCCTAAATAACCATATCTTTGCACTCAGCCCCATTACAGGCCTTAGAAAGACCTTTTTGATCTTGAGTAAGCCGAATGTGAGCGTTGCATCGAATTTCTGATCTTGAATTTATTAACCTCTGTGTGTGAATATGGAGTCATTTTTCATGTGAGGGCATTTAGATACTTTTTGTGGAGCTTGAACTTGCTCAAGTAGAAAGTATTGCGAGCATGAGAATCTTTGGTAATGGTGTGTCACAACTTGAATCTTTAAGCATACAATTGATCCTTGCATAAGTAAATTGAGTCTTGTTGTGTGCACTCATGATTGAGTCTTGTGTAGCACTGTCTGAGACACCCTTTATGAACGGCTGAACTTGAGTTTGCTTGAGGACAAGCAAAAGTTTAAGTTGGGGGTGCTGATGAGTCCACAAATTAGACTCATTTAGGGATTTATTTTGATAGAAATAGTGTTCTCCAATGCTTATATTTTCTCAATATCTAATGAAAACTCTTAAGTTTCAGGTATTTGAAGTTTTAGTGGAAGTATGGACACTTAGACGCAAAAAGGAACAAAAAGGCTGAAAAGAACGAAGAAGCTGAAGCATGAGCATCGCCAAATACCTTTGGCGATTCGTCGAAAGGACAGGCTCCGCCTTTTGTTCCAGTATGCAAAGCCTTGAAGGAAGAGGTTTACGATCTTTTTGGGGTTTCTAGGGGTTTAGGGTTTCTTAAGGTTTTTAGGCTTTTTTAGGGTTTAGGGTTTCTTAGGTATTAGGGTTTAGGGTTTAGATTTTAGTCCCTATGATTGAGGTTTAGGCCATAAGGATTAGGGTTTACGATTTAGGGTTTAAGGTTTAAGCTTTAAGGTTTAGGGTTAAGGGTATAGTTCTAAAGGTTTAGGCCCTAATGTTTAGGGTTTTTTTTTATGGTTTAGAATTGGGCCCATAGGGTTAAGGGTATAGAGTTTAGATCCTAGAATTTAGGATTTAGGATTTTTCATAGTTTCAAGTTTAGGGTTTTTTTTTTGGAGTTTAGGGCTTTGGGTTCTTTAGGTTTAGTTATTTTTAAGGTTTTCTGTAGGGTTTATTTAGGTCAGGGTTATTATGAGGGGTGGGGTTTAGGTTTTTTGTTTTTTTTTTTATAGATTTTTAGGGTTTTTGGCTTCTTGGGGTTTTGTAGGGTTTCTTAAGGTTTACGATTCATTTGGGCTTAGGGTCTAGGGTTTGGATTTTAGGCCCTATAATTAAATGTTTACAATTTAGGGTTTAGTGTTTAATCTCTAAAAGTTAGAATTTAGGGTTTACAATTTAGGGTTTAGGGTTTAAGACCACAAGTATAGGTTTTAGGGTTTACGGTGTAGTCATTAAGGTTTAGGCCTAATGGTTTTGGGTTTTCTAGGGTTTAGGATTTAGGTCCTAAGGTTTAGGGTATAGAGTTTAGGTGTTGTGGCTTAGGGATTAAAGATTACGATTTAGTGTTTTTTAGGGTTTTAGAGTTTTGTATAGGTTTTTTTTTTGGTTTATGGTGTTTTTAGAGGTTATGGGCTTTTGGGATTTGGGTTCTTTAGGTTTAGGATTTTTGAAGGTTTTCTTTAGGGTTTCATTAGGGTTTTTTAGATTTAGGAGCTTTTGAGTTTTCTTAATGGTTATTAGGATTTTTAGGTGTTTTTTATTGATTTTTTTAAGGGTTTTTAGGGTTCAAAGTGTAGACTTTTTTAGGGTTAAGGGTTTAGATATTTGGGTTCTTTAGGTTTAGGGCTTTTTATGGGGTTTTAGGGATCTTTTAGGTTTAGGGTCTTTTAGGGTTTTATAAGGTTCAGGGTTTCTTAGGTGTTTTTCGGTGTTTTATGTTTTTTTTAGCGTTTAGGATTTAGACGCTAAGGTTTAGGGCTTCAGATTTTTTCCCTAACGTTTAGAGTATTGAGTTTAGGTCTTACGATTTAGGGTTTAGGAATTTCTAGGGTTTTTTAGGGTTTAAAGTTTGGTTTTTTCTTAGAATTTTAGGATTAGGGTTATTTAAATTTAGGGGTTTTCTTAGGGCTTAGGATTTAGGGTTTATATTTTAGAGTTAAGACTTTCGTTTCTTTAGGTTTAGGGGTTTTTAAGATTTTCTTTAGGGTGTATTAAGGGTTTTTAGGGTTTCTTAGGGGTTGATTTAGGGTTTCTTAGGGTTTTTTAATGGTTTAGGGTATAGTCTTTAAGGTTTAGTCCCTATGATTTAGGCTTTTTTGGGGTTTAGGGTTTTTTAGGGTTTAGGATTTTGCCCTTTTGGTTTAGGGTACAGAGTTTAGGTCCTATGGTTTAGGGTTTAAAGTTTAGGCTTTTTTAGGGTTGAAAGTATAGGTTTTTTTTTGTTTTTTTAGGGTTTAGGGCATTTGGTTCTTTGGGTTTGTGGGGTTTTAAGGTTTTCTTTAGGGAGTTTTTATGGTTTTTTATGTTTAGGGATTTTTTTATGGTTTTTAAGGTTTCTTAGTGTTTAGGTTTTCTTAAGAGTTTTTTGGGTTTAGGATTTTTTATAATTTCAAGTATATGGTTTTTAGTTTATGTTTTGTTAAGGTTTAGGGCTTTGAGTTCTTTAGGTTTAGATGTTTTTAAGGTTTTCTGTAGTTTTTTTTTTAGGTCTAGGGTTATTAAGGGTTTTTTTAAAGATTTTTAGGGTTTAGGGCTTTTTTGGGTTTTCTAGGGTTTCTTAAGGTTTAGGATATCTTAGGGCTTAGGGTTTATATTTTAGGCCCTATGGTTTAGTGTTTACAATTCAGGGTTTAGGGTTTAATCTCCAAAAGTTAGAATTTAGGGTTTAGGGTTTAAGCCCAAAGTGTAGGGTTTAGGGTTTAGGGTATAGTCATTAAGGTTTAGGTCTTATGGTTTAGGGTTTTTTTAGGATTTAGGATTCATGTCCTAAGGTTTAGGGTATAGAGTTTAGGTCTTGTGGTTAAGGGATTAAAGATTAGGGTTTAGTGTTTCATAGGGTTTTAAAGGGGTTTTTAGGATTTGTTTTTTTTTTGGACTTTTTAGGTTTAGGTTTAGGGTTGTGGGCTTTAGGGATTTGGGTTCTTTAGATTTAGGTTTTTTGAAGGTTTTCTTTAGGGTTATATTAGGCTTTTTTAGATTTAGGAGCTTTTGGGTTTTCTTAATGCTTTTAGTGTTTTTAAGGATTTTATAGGGCTTTTTGGGATTTTCTAGGTTTTGGTTTTTTAGGGTTTAGGGCTTTCGGTTCTTTAGGTTTAGGGGTTTTTAGGGTTTAGGGTTTAGGGCTTAGGGCTTTTGGTTCTTTAGGTTTAGGGGTTTTAATGGTTGCTTTAGAGAGATTTTAGGTTTTTTTTTTTTGTAGGTTTTAGGGTTTAGAGTTTTGGGTTCTTTATGTTTAGGGGTTTTTATGGTTTTCTTTAGTGTGATATTAGGGTTTTTTTTAGGTTTAGGGTATCTTATGGTTTTATAAGGTTTAGGGTTTCTTAGGGGTGTTTAGGGTTTTTTAAGGTTTAGGATTTAGACCTTAAGGTTAGGGTTTAGGATTTTGGTTCTAACATTTAGGGTATTGTGTTTAGGTCCTATGGTTTAGGGTTTAAAATTTAGGATTTCAGAATTACTAGGGTTTTTTAAGGTTTAAAGTTTTGGGTTTAATAAGAATTAGAGGATTTGGTTTCTTTAGGTTTAGGGTTTTTTATGATTTTCTTTAGGGTGTTTTAAGTGTTTTTAGGTTTACGGGTTTTATAGGGTTTCTTAGGGATTGTTTTAAGGGTTTCTTAGAGTTTTTTAAGGGTTTAGGGTATAGGGTATAGTTTTTAAGGTTTAGTTCTTATAGTTTAGGGTTTTTTAGGGTTTAGGATTTAGGCGCTAAGGTTTAGGGTATAGAGTTTAGGTCCTGTGGTTTAGGGTTTAGGAATTTCTACTATGTTTTAATGTTTTTACCATTTTCATGGTGTTTTTAGGGTCTAAGGTGTTTTTCTTAGTGTTTAGGGTTTATTTTTAGGATTCAGGGCTTTGGTTTCTTTTGGTTTAGGGGTTTTTAAGGTTTTCTTTACGGTGTTTTCAGGATTTTTAGGTTTAGTGTTTTTTGGGGGAGTTATTTTGGGTATCTTAGAGGTATTTAGGGTAAAGGATTTTCTAGGGTTTTTTAGGGTTTAGGGATTCTTAGGGTTTTTTTTTAAGGTTTAGGGTTTCCTAGGGTTTTTTTAGGGTTTATGGTTTTCTACGATTTTAAAGATTTATGGTTTGTTTTGGTTTTTAGGGTTTCGGGCTTCATAGTTTTTTTAGGTTTGCGGGTTTAAAGCTTTAGGGCTTTATAGGGTTCAGAGATTCTTAAGGTTTTTTTAATGTTTAGTGTTTTCTAGGGTTTTTTTTAGGGTTTAGGATTTCTTAGGGTTTCAAGTATCTTAGTGCTTAAGGTTAAGGGTTTATATTGTAGGCCCTTAGCTTGAGGGATAACAATTTAGAGCCACTACAACATTTTAGGCCTACGGCCACCCCCGTAAAGTATAGCCTAAACTAGCAAAAAGTATGGTCTTTGCTAAAAGGCTACACTTTTGGATGTTAAGTAACACTTTTTAGGGGGTGGCCTAAACCAACATAACCTTTGACATTAGGCTACACTTTTGAAATGTCTCCATAGCAGCTACACTTAAAAAGCGTGGCCAAAGAGGTATAAAGGGCACGCTTTGTAGTGATTCATTAGCAACACCTTTTGTTTCATTATACTACACTTAAAAGCGTGGCCTTGCTTTGTTATTGGTCACACGTAAAAAGTGTTGCCTTTTATATCTCATCTAGAACAACACTTATAAAGTGTAACTTTTCTTATGTACAAGATAAACTTTGTAATTAGTAAGCCACACTTTGGACGTCCCTATAGCAACACTTTTGAAATGTGGCAATGTTGTGTAGAATTTTTGTAGCCACAATTTTTCATTTTTAAGAATAATAATTTTTATCTGCATATATTCAATAATCACATAATTAAATATATATAAGTGGTTTAAACTACAAAATTGGCTAATAAATAAATTGAAGCTATATATTTCAAATAAACTTTGAGAAACATGTCTTGTACAACCAATACTTAGAAAGTGATTGCTTAAAGATCTCTACTATCAATAAATTCCACAAAACCAAATGCATTCAAACAAATATGACAATAGTACAAAAGTTCTACATCGTTCACTACAATAGATCGAGTTTACTTTTGGCACTTTTCAAATTTAATTACCGGTATTTTCCTGCACATTCAAAATAAAATTATAAGTTAGTGAAATAAATCATGTATTTAATATGCTCAATACTAGTTATTTTTAACAATACTTTCCATCCCCTTCCCAATGTAGTGATACTGTCATGAAAAACAAGACTCTTAGTTCCTATTAAAACATTTATTTCATATGCTAATAAGATATCACAGTAAGTAACTACAACAAAATCCATTTTCCAATCAACTGTTGTTACAAAAACTATAAAATCGTAATCCAAGACTCTTTCAGCAAATATGAATAATAAATTTGGGAGTAAAGAACAAAACACTTAAATGATCACTAACAAACTACATTTGGGTAACTCCATATCCCGTTAAAATAGAATATAGATACAAATTTTAGGAATTTCTGGCTGTGTGTGGATTAGTCACTGACAGGATATGCTTGAATGGTGAAAGATACTTGGGCAACTCTATGAGTATCATGCCTATGTGGCCCACTCGGAATGACAAGAGGAAGGTAATGGAGTTCAAATAACTAACCAAGGTCACATGAAAACAAAAGAAATAGATAGCCTCTGTTCATGAAGATGAACTTTCAAATAAAGCCAAACCAATCCATAACAATAAAGTAACAGGTCAAACACATCAATGCATGCTTTTATCAACAGCTTGTCACATGCTTATTTAATACAAATCTAAACTACCAAATAAAAAGCCAATTGACAAAAATGTTTCCCTTAGGAATAAATGGACTATCTGATGTTTTCAGTCATTTCAGATGCCACCATATTTCTAAATCAATAAATGAGTTCTCAGATGACAACAATAAAATCAGACCAGTTCCTAGATGGAGTCTGAAAGAAATTAATGACTAGGTTAGATTGATTTAGTGTAGGTAGATTAAGAAACAACATGTCTCACCTAAGCCGCTGAGTAGCAACATAGTCTGCTGCAGTAAATGAACAAAAAAATGCCAGATTTTTACGAGTATCATTTGTCAATCTTGCTCATTTCCTGGTGACAAAAAAAGAAAAAAAAAAGATAACAAAGATGATATCAGGAAATAATTTGAAGTTGCTCCCAATAAGACATCAAGAATCAGGCATAGATTTACGAATGTATCAACACTCGAGAATACACCTACGTCTAGCCATAACATTTGTCTTGTCTGTCAGATGGGAAAAATAAGAAAAGGTTGTTCCAAGGAAAACATACCTGATAATCCATATCCAACTTCCTTTGTACACCTGTCACTGAGTTTTCAGTTGGAAACAATTGAATAAGAATCAGAATAAAGAAGGTAGGTTTTTCAGTGTAGCTAAAAGGATGGATGGTTCTTTCATAGTAAAATTCAGGAAAGGAAAAAATCAAATGGTTAGTATAAAGAATACTAGGCCTCTGATTTAGCTTGATCACAGTAAAATCCTTTAAATTCCTATATGTCACCTACATTAAACGGCATTTATGACTTGAAAGTAGAGAAGTTGATGCTAGGTTTGGGATTGTGCAACAACCCAAATGACCACTTGTACTTTTGCTCCACTGCACCCCGCACAACAACAACAATAAAAAAGTCCATCTAAGTTCATCGTAACAACATAAAACCCAAGTTTCTTACTAGTAATATGGAAGACAGTACAAACCAGAAGGAGGAGTCTTAGCAATAGCAGCCTTGGTGCGTAGTGATGGAGGTACGTAAAAGCAACTCTACAACATCACAAATGATATCATCTAATTTAATAGAGAGACAGACATTGGATTATGTACATTAAGTTAAAAAGGTGAAGGAGTTGTCCACCTAGAAGAAAGGATGCCGAACAGTATCGATTGTCGTTAGCCTCTTACGAAGATGCCTTGAACAAAGAGACTGCAGCAACTAATAGAAAAAAAATGAAATGACAAGCTATTAGATATATTTGGAGCATGAATAGCATAAAACCAGGGGAGTGGAGGGGGGGCAAGGCAACATTGAGAAACACATGAACAGGACCAATGGGTCTGGCTCTAGAGCAATACGAACATATGATTATTGTGTCCAATTCAACCCAAAAACTAGCTCATAAATGAAGAATTGACCAAGATCAACTCATGCAAGTAAAATATCATTGCACTGATTCAATCCAATCTTACATAAGTAATTGAGAATGATACCAACCTATTTTGAAAACTTCAATACATGTAAAATGAAATAAGTCTAAACATTTAGATGACAAGTGTATCATATAGTTCCCTACCCTTTGTCTCTACTGAAATGAGCAGAACATTGGCTACTGATAAAACTACAACTGCTTCGAAACATCTGATTGCAGCCTTTGGTGGCACCCCCTTACCAATTGCACCCTCATCGAAACATAAGAGAAAGCATGGCCCCTATTTTTCCCACAATGAGGAAGCTTCAGGAGCTGAAAGCACGAGCACCAAATAGCAAGGCAGTAGTCAAATCAGACAGTTAAGGTGCAAGAAGTGGTAAAAGGAATAGGAATTATAGAGCATACATAACTGCCATATTGAATTTCTGGCCAACTTTATCCACCATTATAGCTGATAAAAGAAACCCAGGGATCTCTAGAACCCAAATGTAGGATAATCTATATTTTACAACTTGTTATCGGATCAATGATAAGTGCAGGAAAGACAATCATTTATTGTAATTAGTGGAGATGAATATGACTAAAATAAAGGAAATTTGGTTTACCTGCAAGACTATTGATAAGCATATTTTTATAAAGGCTCTGATCATATTTCGTGTGAAAAGAAATTAACGAGTGTTGGCATTGTTCACTGCTAAACAGAGAGGTCAGTAATATAATAGCGTAATATGAGGAATTAGTTCCAATATAAACCACCCATATAAGGAGAGTATTTCTATGTAATGCGAGGGACAAAAGCACCAGTAAGGATGAGAAGCCTGATTTAACACTTGAGATTTTGTTTTTTCCAGGAGAATGCAATTTCTCAGTCAGTTGGGAAGAAACAAGCTTTCCAGGAGGAAGTTCTGTCTTATTCACCACTGCTATTTTCTTCAAAATATCACAGGCATCGCTTGTTTGACCCATGGCACACAGATATCTAGGAGATTCTACTGTAAATACAAATAACAAAAGTTCTACAAATGATGGTATAGATGATAAAGCTAGTGGCCACCTCCAACTCAATCTTGGCATAATCATCTCCAACATAACAACCAATAAGAATATATGAGATTAAGGCAGAATTTTGGTGACAACTAACAACAATTACTATTTTGTCTGCATTGCACAGTCCGCAAGCTTAGAACAAACAAAATTGCTTGCAGCACGAAGAATCAGAAGTAGATTGTGCAGTAGTACATGCTTGCTGAAGAAGAACTTCTAAAGGGCTTCAGTGTTTTCCAACTGTTTCTGTTTTTCTATATTCAGATGATATTATTTGAAGTCACAATATAATAGAAGATCAATAAGTGAGGAAACATCAAAGAAAAACTTATCCAAAAGACATGTAGAAGATAACTCTTAATGATATATAGTGTACCAATGCTAATAAAGCCTCAAGTATTGTTCCAATTGTCCAAAAACATGTACAGATAATCGTCCACATTCCCCTGTTTTGTGAAGGCACAAATTCAAGAAACCAAGATCCATAAACAGGTACACCACCAACTCCAACTCCAACCATAATACGCACAACAAGCAACAAATTATAATTTGGAGAAAAAGTACTGAGTGTTGCACATAATGCACTCACTATTACAATACTTAAAAGACCCTTCCTGTTCGATAACACATACAATAAAATTAGATTATTCTCAAATATAAAAAAAAAATCTACATTTCCAATAATTTCTTGCCTTCTTTCATAATAGTTTGTAATAAATCCCCAAAAAATATTCCATTCCCTTTTAGAAGGTGTATTCAGAAAGGTTGCATATATGACAATGTTGCGAACAATTAAGAAAGTGATACGAATGTTTTAGCCACTTCTTACCGTGATTAAACTAAAAGCATTTTCACTGGCAGATGGAACTAGCAAGGCAAGATTTACACCAGCAACCTGCCAAACAAAATCAGGGAAGGTGTCAACCCACATTCAAAAGAAATCACTTTGCTAGTTAATACCAAAAGTTTGGAACTACTTTGGTTCATCACAACATTTACAAGCTTTCAAATAAATATTTCAATCTCTATTGTCCATACTATATCGAAATAAAAGCAACTAACTCATACATAAACACAAATAAACTAAAAGAAAAGGAAATGAAGCACAAACATTTCAAAAGACAATTTACAATACCATTCCAGAACACCAGACCAATTTAAATAGACACCGAGTTTAATACTATATGTAACATAATGAAACTCAAATTTCAAAAATGTGTAGATTATTTAGAACTCAAATTGCATCTAACAATTCAAAATCTCATAAAATGAAAATATAGTCATATAAATTATGATTTTTGAATACCATTAATAGGGCAAACGGATGAACAAAAGAAGGTTGGCATTTATGAGCATAGTGATTGAATCTATCTTCGTCATTACAACCCATATCCACACCCGTAAATCCCCAAAGTATTCACACCTATAAATCCCCAAATTCCTCAAAACAATGTCGAAACTCTTAAAACTATTTCTCCAGTTTCTAAAATGTAGGCGAACCAAGTATCAACTACCATAAAATCCCTTCTTCCTCCGATCAATGTTGAAATCCTTCGACCTATTACTCTAGTTTCTTAGATGAAGGTGAAGAAAAATTAGGGAAATCACCACCATCCATCAATGTACTGAAAAATGTAGAGTGACAACGAGATTTGAAAAATGACGAACTAGTTACAATGGAGAATTCATGAGTCAAAATGAGAAGAAGAAGAAGAAGAAGAAAAAAGTAGGGTTTAAGCGTGAGATTTGTGGTATCTGGAAATAGCAACTCTTATTCTTATTTGGGGCACAAATTTGATTTTAGAGTTAAAGTTTATATGTAGAGTTGTTTTTAATTTGTTTTGTATGAGTTCCTTTCTGGCCAATTAGAAATTAGAGGGAGAGTTAAATATGTTGGAGGGAATAAAATATCTTAGTGAAAATTTTAGGAAATCTATAAGCCACACTTAAAAAGTGTTGTTTTTTTAATTATAAAAATACCACACTTTAAAAGTGTATTCATAAGTATAAATAAGTGTTGCCAATTATATTATGATATGACTATGCTTAAAAAATGTAGCCTAAACCACAAAAGAGCATGCTTGACAAATATTGCTAATGCTACCGTGGTCAAAACCTAAAAACTAAGGCTACACTTTAAAAGTGTACCCAAAAATATTTAAGGCAACACTTTACAAGTGTTGTCCAGATTTAGTGTGGCCTTAGGCCTAAAATGTTGTAGTGAGTTTAGGGTTTAAGCCCTAAGGTTTAGATTTTAGGATATAGTCCTTGAGGTTTAAGCCCTACAGTTTAGGGGTTTTTAGGGTTTAGAATTTAGGCCCTAAGGTTAAGGCTATATAGTTTAGGTCCTAAGATTTAGATTTTAAAGTTTAGTCATTAGAGTTTAAAGTTTAGGGTTTTTTGGGTCTAGTTTTTTTTAGGATTTAGGGAATTATGTTCTTTAGCTTTATGGGTCTTTAATGTTTTCATTTGGAAGTTTTTATGGTTTTTTATGTTTAGGGATTTTTAAATGGTTTTAAAAGTTTTTTTAGGGTTTAGGTTTTCTTGGTGGTTTTTTGGGTTTAGTGTTTCTTAGAGTTTCTTAGAGTTTAGGTTTTCTTAAAGTTTAGGGCTTAGGCCATATGGTTTAGGGTATAGGGTTTAAGCCCTAAGGTTTAGGGTTTAGGGTATAGTCTTTAATGTTTAGGCCCTAAGATTTAGAGTTTAGGATTGAGGCCTTAAGGTTTAGGGTATGAAGTTTAGGTCCTAAGGTTTTAGGGTTTTTATGGTGTTTTTAGAGTTTTGTTTTTGGGTTTTTAGTTTAGGGTGTTTTAGGTTTATGTTTTCTTCAGGGTTTATGGTTTTAGCCTTTGGTTTCCTTAGTGTTAAGCATTTTTTATGTTTTATTTATGTTGTTTTTTGGGTTTTTTTTAGGTTTAGGATTTTTTTGGGGATTTTAGGGGTTTAGAGTTTCTTAGGGGCTTTTAGGTTTTTTGTAGGGTTTAGGGTTTAGATTTTAGGCCCTATGGTTGAGGTTTAGTCCCTAAGGTTTACGATTTACAATTTAGGGTTTAAGGTTTAATCCCTAAGATTTAGGGTTAAGGGTATAGTCCTAAAGGTTTAGGCCCTACGGTTTAGAGGTTTTTTAGGGTGTAGGATGTAGGCCCTAAAGTTTAGGGTATAAAGTTTAGGTCCTAGAATTTAGGGTTAAGGATTTTTTATAGTTTCTTGTTTTGGGTTTTTTAGGTTTAGTTTTTTTTTTTAGGGTTTAGGGTTCTTAAGGTTTAAATGTTTTTATGGTTTTCTATTGGGTTTTTCTTAGGTCTAGGGTTATTAAGGGGGGTTTTTAGGGGTGTTTTAGATTTTTAGGGTTTAGGGTTTCTTGGGATCTTATAGGGTTTCTTGGGGTTTATGATTTCTTAGGGCTTAGGGTTTAGGGTTTGGATTTTAGGCCCTAGGGTTTAGTGTTTACAATTTAGGGTTTAGGTTTAATCTCTAAAAGTTAGGATTTAGGGTTTAGGGTTTACAATTTACAGTTTAGGGTTTAAGCCCTAAAGTTAAGGGTTTAGGGTATAATCTTTAAGGTTTAGGCCTTATAGTTTAGGGTGTAGGAATTAGGTCTTAATGCTTAGGTTATAGAGTTTAGGTCCTGTGGTTTAGGGATTAAAGATTAGGGTGTTGTGTTTTTTAGGGTTTTAAAGGGGTTTTAGTCCTTTTTAGGGTATTTTTTAGGTTTGGGGTGTTTTTTTAGGATTATGGACTTTAGGGATTGGGTTCTTTAGGTTTAGGGTTTTTTGAGGGTTATATTAGGGTTTTTTAGATTTAGGATTTTCTTTGGGTTTTCTTAATGGTTTTAGGGTTTTTTTAGGGTTTTCTAGGTTTTTCTTTTTTTGGGGGGGTTTAGGGCGTAGGGGTTTGGGTTCTTTAGGTTTATGGTTTTTGTGGTTTTCTTTAGGGCAATTTTAGGGTTTTTTAGGTTTAAGGTCTTTTAAGGTTTTATAAGGTTTAGGGTTTCTTAGGGGCTTTTAGTATTTTTGTAGGGTTTTAGGATTTTGACCCTAAGTTTTAGGGTGTCGAATTTTGGCCCTAACTTTTAGGGTATTGAGTTTTGGTCCTACGGTCTAGGGTTTAGGAATTTCTAGGGTCCTATAATTCTTTTTTTAGGTTTCTTTGGGTTGACAGTGTAGGGATTTGTAGAATTTGAGGATTAGGATTTTCTTAGGGTTTAGGGTTTATTTCTTAGGTTAAGGATTTGTTATAGTTTTCTAAGGTTTCTTAAGGTTTAGGATATCTTAGGGCATAGGGTTTAAGGTTTGGATTTTAGGCCCTAAGGTTTAGTGTTTACAATTTAGGGTTTAGGGTTTAATCTCTAAATGTTAGGGTTTAGGATTTAGGGTATATTTATTAAGGTTTAGGCCTTACAGTTTAGGGTTTTTTAGGGTTTAGGATTTAGGTCCTAAGGTATACGATATAGAATTTTGGTCCTGTGGTTTAGGGATAAATATTAGGGTTTAGTGTTTTTTAATGTTTTCAAGGGGTTTTAGAGTTTTTTTAGGGTTTTTTTAGGTTTGGGTCCTTTTTAGGGTTTTGGGCTTTAGGGATTCGGGCTCTTTAGGTTTAGGGGTTTTCAAAGTTTTATTAGGGTTATATTAGGGCTTTTTAGATTTAGGAGTATTTTGTGTTTTCTTAATGGTTATGGGTTTTTTAGGATTTTTTATAGAATTTTTAATATTTTCTAGGTTTTTGTTTTTTTTAGAGTTTACGGTTTACGGCTTTAGGTTCTTTAGGTTTAGGGGATTTTATAATTTTCTTTAGGGAGATTTCTGGGTTTTCTTTAGGTTTAGGGTATTTTTAGGTTTTATAAGGTTTAGGGTTTCTTAGGGGCTTTTTAGGGTGTATTTAGGGTTTAGGATTCAGATCCTAAGTTTTAAGGTTTAGGATTTTGGCCCTAACGTTTAGGGTATTCTGTTTAGATTCTATGGTTTAGGATTTAAAGTTAATGGTTTAGGAATATCTAGGTCTTTTTAGGTTTTTTTAAGGTTTGAAGTTTAGGGCTTTATAGAATTTACGGATTATGGTTTTCTTAGCATTTAGGGTTTATTTTTTTGCGTTAGGGGTTTTTAAGATTTTCTTTAGGGAGTTTTAAGAGTTTTTAAGTTTATTTTTTTTAGGGTTTCTTAGGGTTTCTTGGGGTTTAGGATTTAGGCCCTAAGCTTTAGGGTTTAGGAGTTTGGCCCTAAGGTTTAGGGTATAGAATTTAGTCCCTATGGTTTAGTGTTTAAGAATTTCTAGTAATTTTTTAGGGTTTTTGGGGGTTTTTTTTGGTTTAAAGTTTAGGGTTTCTCTTAGGGTTTAGGGTTTACCTTTTAGGGTTTAGGGCTTTCATTTTTTAAGGTTTAGCGGTTTTTAAGGTTTTCTTTAGGGTGTTTTTAGTGTTATTAGGTTTAGGGTTTTTTGGGGAATTATTTATAGTATCTTATGGGTTTTTAGGGTTAAGGGTTTTCTAGTGTTTTTTTTATGGTTTAGGGTTGCATAAGGTTTTTTTAAGGTTTAGTTTTTTTCTTGGATATCTTTAGGTTTTAGGGTTTCTTATGGATATTTTGGGTTTAGGGCTTCAGAGGTCTTTTTAAGGGTTTGGAGTTTAAAGCTTTAGGGTTTTATAAGGTTTAGGGATTCTTAGGGTTTTTTAAGATTTAGTGTTTCCTATGGTTTTTAAGGGTTTAGGCTTTCTTAGGGTTTTGAGTTTCTTTGGGCTTAGGGTTAACAAATTTGGCTTTAGGGCTTAAACCCTAAGGTTTAGAGTTTAGGGTATAGTCATTAAGGCTTAGGCCCTACAGTTTAGGGTTTTTTATGGTTTAGGATTTAGGCCCTAATGTTTAGGGTATAGAGTTTAGGTCCTAAGGCTTAGGGTTTAAAGTTTAGGGTTTTTTCTGGTTTAGTTTTTTTTTTAGGGTTTAGGGAATTAGATTATTTTGGTTTATGCGGTTTTAAGGGTATTTTTTTGGGTGTTTCTAAGGTTTTTATTGCTTAGGGAATTTTTTATGGTTTTGAAGGTTTAGGTTTTCTTAAGGTTGTTTTTGGGTTTAGGGTTTTTTAGAGTTTAGATTTTCTTAAGGCTTAGGGTTTAAGGTTTGTATTTTATGCTCTAAGGTTTAGCGATTAGGCCATAAGGTTTAGGGTTTAGAGTTTAGGATTTAGGCCCTAAGGTTTAGGATATGGAGTTTAGGTCCAACGGTTTAGGGTTTAGGATTTTTTGGGTTTTTTTTAAGGTTTTAGTTTGGGATTGTTTAGGTTTAGGTTTTTTTAGGGTTAAGGGTTTAGTTCTTTGGATTCGTTAGGTTTAAGGGTTTTTTAGGTTTAGAATTTTATTGAGGTTTTTAGGGGTTTAGGGTTTCTTAGGGGCTTTAAGGTTATTTAGGGGTTACGGTTTAGGGTTTAGATTTCAGGACCTATGGTTGAGGTTTAGGCCCTAAGGTTTAGGGTTTATGATATAAGGCTTAAGGTTTAAGACCTAAGGTTTAGGGTTTAGTGTATAGTCCTAAAGGTTTAGGGTTTTTTTATTTAGATAATTTTTTAGGGTTTGGGGTTTTGTTCTTTGGGTTCCCTAGGTTTAAGGGTTTTTTAGATGTAGGATTTTTTTGGGATTTTAGGGATTTAGGGTTTCTTAGGGGCTTTTAGTTTTTTTGGGGGAGTTTATGGTTTAGGGTTTCTTGGGTTTCTTAAGGTTTAGGATATCTTAGGGCTTAGGGTTTAGGGTTTAGATTTTAGGCCCGATGGTGTAGTGTTTACAATTTATGGATGTGGGTTTAATCTCTAAAAATTAGAATTGTGGATTTAGGGTTTACAATTTAGAGTTTAGAGTTTCAGCCCTAAAGTGTAGGGTTTAGGATTTAGGGTATAGTCATTAAGGTTTAGGCCTTATGGTTTAGGCTTTTTAGGGTTGAGGATTCATTTACTAAGGTTTAGGTTGTAGAGTTTAGGCCTTGTGGTTAAGGGATTAAAGATTAGGGTTTAGTGTTGTTTAGGGTTTTAAAGGGAATTTTAGGTTGTGTTTTTCAGGTTTTTAGGTTTAAGTTGTTTTATAAGATTATGGGCTTTAGGGATTTGGGTTCTTTAGGTTTTAGGTTTTTGGAGGTTTTCTTTATAGTTATATTAGGGCTTTTTAGATTCAGGAGTTTTTGGGTTTTCTTAAAGGTTTTTTTTTTTTTTGGGTTTTTTAGGGTTTTTTGAAGGATTTTTTTAGGGTTTAAACTTTGGGGTTTTTAGGGTTTAGGGTTTATGGCTTTGGGTTCTTTAGGTATAGGTTTTAATGGTCTTCTTTAGGGAGATTTTAGGGTTGGGGGGGGGGGTTAGGTTTTAGGGTTTATAGCTTTGGGTTCTTTAGGTTTTGATAACATGGGCAACATGGATGACACTAACATGAGTGGCATGTACCCCTCAAGACCATTCACACGGAGTCAAGCAAAGGATCTCCAACGCCTACAAGCAATGTTCATGAAAAGGGAAGCATGAAAGGAGCTTAAAGGTCACCAAATAAGGACATACAATGTGTGTAAGGTACATCAAAATGAGAAGGAAGAAGGAAAGAGGCCATGTGTGCAAATGGCCATTTCATGAATTCAAGAATTCACAAAAGAAGTCAACCAAACAAGGCCCTTATCTCATTAAGGGTAAAATTGTCAAAGAAGTGTCTTGCTTATTTTATTAGTATAAATAGTAGTCTCTTTTATTTTGGAAGACCTAGACTATATTGAATATTGACTCTCAAATTATAGTATCTTCTTAGTTAGTAATTAGTGAGTAATTAGGGTGAACTCTTGGGATTGCTTGTTAACTTCTTGTGTTTGATTAATCAAAGTGTTACCCCTTTGTGATTCTTGGTTTCATTTGATTATTCTTCCTTGGGTTGAATTTAGGTTGTTGAAGTCAATTGGGAGGTAAGGGTTTTAGTCCCTTGTTGCCCATAATTTCAATAACTTGAGTATTAATCCACATATCCTTTCTTTCTTTATTCCTTTCCTTTCTTGATCTTTATCATTTGGTATCAAGAGCCTAGGTTTAGATTTGTTCTTACAAATCTAGTCTTGGTTTTAAAATTAAAAAAAAAAAGTCCAAAAAAATCGTCAAAAAAAAATCTAATTTTTTTTTGTTTTGATTTATTGTTTTTGATACTAGATCCTTGTTCCCTAGTGTTTTTTGAGTCTAGATTTCAATTTTTGTTCAATTTGGAGTTGTAGAAGTGAAGTTACCATTGAAGGGTTTCAAGCTTTTCAAACTTTTCAAATTTTGAAAATGGGTCTTCTGATTGAGGAGAAATTGGAGGTTAATAATTAGTGGCTTTGTACTCTTAGTTGAAGGGAAGAAAATCCTAAATTTTGAGCCAATGTCGAGTTGATTTGGGTGTATTGGGGTTTAGTGTGTGTTCTTGGTGTTCTATGTGTTCTTGGTGTCTTCAACTTGCTCTTGAAGAAGAAGAAAGAAGAAAGTACATTTGATCCAACTTTTCAAGTCAAAGTTGGTCAAAGGTGTTTTTTTGGGGTCCATTAGTGGAATTTTGAAAAAAAAACACGTGGACCAACACATCAACAGCCAGTGTAGCAGACAACCTGCCAGCGACGTCGAGTCGCACCTTACGCGCGTGTACGTCAGTTTCAGAGACCAAAACCTGCAGGTTCTTTTTAAAACCCCAAAAGTATTCCAAGTATGGAAAATTTTTGGACCTAGAAATTTTTCTAAGTGTCCAAACTTTGTGATTCTTTTTCTACCATTTTTCCCCTTCAATTCCTCAACTATTTAACAATTAATTAACATCTTTAATTAATTGTTAACTAGTTTTAATCATAAAATCATCCAATCAAAGTCTTACAAGTGATGGACTTCTTTGAGGCTTAAATTTTTTTGTAAGTGTCCAAATTCACTTCTTCTTCTTCTGAACTCATTTTTCTGCTATTTTCCAACTATTTAACATTTAATTAGCATCTTTGATTACTTGTTAACTAGTTTTAATCATCAAATAATTTCTTTTATCCTTTAAATTAAGTAACAACAAGTAATTCTTCTACTTTTGTTGCTTCGTTTATTTTGAGTCCGAATCTTTTGGTGCTTCTTTATTCTACTTTTCTCATCTTAATTCGTTGATAACCTTCTTGATTCAAGTCCGTTAGTTTTTTAATCTTTTTCTTGGGTTGTCCTTCTTTCAAAAGTCGCAAGAATCCACCCCATCACAAAGGATAGGTGATCTTGAGTTGATTGAACGGAGCTAGTTCACTATCAATTTTGAGATGAAACTATAAAAGGTGAGTTGAGGCAACATACGAGTGACGTGAGGCTTTTCTACTAATCTCGTTTGTTGAGTTTTGTAGGTATCATGTCTAATACAAGTCCAATTGGGGAGAGCTCGGAGAACATCATGGAGGTTCTCGCCAAAATCTCTAAGCAAGTAGCGAAAATGAATGGAAGGATGGGAGGTATGGAGGAAAGGTTGGTACGGGTGGAAAATGAGAATAGAAAGAAAGAAATTCAACCCGAATATGAGGAGATAAGGAGGGACTCGGTGCATTCCACCACCCTTGCTCCGGGAAAAGCTCATAATCTATGTTCTCCTCCACAAAATCGAACCCGAAACTACCAACGCCCCACTTTCCAAACTCCAAACCCTCCAAACCACCTAAGACAGCCTATGCCACATCCAAATCCACAACCTTATCACCCGCCACAGGAGAATCTTCCTTTTGTGGTCAACCAAGTCCAATACCAAACACCATTTCGAAATGATTCAAATGCATCTTTTCATGAACCCACATCACATCCACAAAATGCACCACAAAGGCCCTACCAAGACTACCAATACCAAAATCCTCTCTATGATGAAATTCATGAGGAGTTCAATAATGATGAGTTTTGGGAGCTTAGGTTAGGGATGGAAATGGAGTACGAAGGGAAGGAGTACGACCTCGGGACTTGGGTTGGGACCAAGGCATGGGAGATCAAGAATATAGGAATAGAGGAAATAGGATGGGATATAGAGGTGATAGGATGGGAAATAGAGGAAATAAGCTTAGGGAGAGGAATGATCATCAAGATAAGGGCTTGAACACTATCAAGGTCACACTTCCAAGGTTCAAAGGAAGTAGTGACCCCGATGAGTTCTCGGAATGGATATTCAATGTGAGCGGATCTATCTCACAAATAATATCTCAAAAACTTTGAAGGCAAAGTATGCTCTCACGCAATTTGAGGGGTACGCATCAACCTGATGGGAGTCCAAGAGGAGGGAAAGGGAGAGCCATCATAACTACGAGTTAACTACTTGGCAAGAGTTGATTGCACTTATGGAGTTGAGATACTTGACTCCAAACTACTACCAAAAGGTGCTCAAGAAGGTGTACATGTTAAGGCAAGGTACCAAAACTGTGGAAGAATATTATAATGAGTTTGAGAACTTACGGATGAAGTCTAGAATTGAAGAGAATATGGAATGCACGGTGATACGATTCGTGGCAAACTTGAGGTATGATATCTTGAAGCCCTTGAAGCTTAAGCACTTTGAGACTCTTGAAGCGGCTTTTCATGATGCCTCAAAGGTAGAAACAGATTTGAAAGATGAAAATTCATACAAGGCCAAAAGTTCTTTAACTTCCACATGGAGCAAAGGTAGAGATAATTGAAAGACGATATCCTCTAGGGAGCAACCTAGAGGTGTAGGTCAAGCTGCCCAAGTCAAGCTTGATTACAAATCCATGGCAAGTGAGCAACCACAAGGAGGTAACTATGTTAAATCTAACTTTCCTCGACCCTTTACAATTCAATGCTTTAGATGCCAAGGGAGGGGACATGTTGCTAGTAAGTGTCCAAATAGGAGAACAATTGTTGTTCTTCGTGATGGATATAAGACTGAAGATGAAGATGAGGGTGAAGAAAAAAATTGAGGGAGAGGGAGATAGGGGTGAAGGAGAGGAAGTGCTTCAGCGGATGAAGAAGAAAGGTTGGACGAGAGGGTAAATTTTGCTTGCTTCATGGAGAAGGGAAAGTCTTTGATTGATGATGATGAAGACTTGAACATGAATGTCAATATTTCATGTGTTGTGAGAAGAATTATGGGAGCCCTCGCAAAAGAAGAACTTCACCAAAGGGAGAATATATTTCATGCTAGGTGAAAAATCCAAGATAAAGTGTGTTCTTTAATCATTGATAGCGGGAGGTTCACCAATGTGGTGAGTAGTTCCTTGGTGGAGCGTATGAAAAAACAAATCAGCAAGCATCCCAATCCTTATAAGCTACAATGGCTCAATGAGAGTGGAGAAATGAAGGTCCTCAAACAAGCAAGTATTCGGTTTAGTGTGGGAAAGTACAATGAAGAATTGGTTTGTAATGTGGTTCCCATGTTGGCATGGCACCTACTGTTGGGGAGGCCTTGGCAATTTGATAAAGATGTTGTGCACCAAGGGAGATCCAACAAATACACTTTTGTGATTGAAGGTAAAAAGTATGTACTTGCACCTCTCACTCCATATCAAGTGAGTGAGGACTATCGAACTATGAAGGAGCTTCGGGAGAGAATAAAAGTCGAGGAGGCAAAAGGTGAAGGCAAAAGTTCCACCATCGTTACAAAGGAGGGGAGTGCCTTGGCTAAAAATAAGAAGAATATGTGCATGATAGCAAAGCCAAGCAAGTGTTTAAAGGATGTGGATGAGTAATGCTTTCTAGTGTGCCTTGTCAACACCAACCTTTTGTTACATGCTAACCAAGATACTAGCACTTTGCCTAGTATTATTTCTTCTCTTTTGCAGGGCTATGATGAGCTATTTCCAGATGAGATGCCCATTGGATTACCACCCTTGAGGGGAATTGAGCACCAAATAGATTTTATACCGGGTTCACAAATACCCAATCGTCCAGCTTATAGGAGTAACCCGGCAAAAACCAAAAAGCTATCAAGGCAAGTGGAAGTGCTTCTTGAGAAGGGGTTGATCAAAGAAAGCCTAAGTCCTTGTGCCATACCGGTAATTCTTGTTCCCAAAAAGGATGGCACTTGGAGAATGTGTATTGATAGTAGAGCCGTAAATAAGATCACAGTGAAGTATCAACATCCCATTCCTCGACTTGATGATATGCTTGATGAGCTATGTGGTTCTATTGTTTTCTCCAAGATTGACCTTCGAAGTGGATATCATCAAATTCATATGAAACCGGGTGATGAGTGGACGACGGCCTTCAAGACAAAGCTTGGGTTGTATGGATGGCTTGTGATGCCATTTGGATTGACAAATGCCTCAAGCACTTTCATGAGATTGATGAACCATCTTCTCAAACCTTTCATCAACAAGTTTGTTGTGGTGTATTTTGCTGACATACTTGTGTATAGTAGGACAATGGAGGAACACGTATCCTATTTGAAACAAGTGTTTGATGTCCTACTACGAGAGCGTCTCTTTGCTAATTTCAAGAAATGTTCATTTTGTGTTGATAAAGTTGTGGTTTTGGGTTTTGTGGTTAGTGCAAATGGGATTGAGGTCGATGAAGAGAAGGTGGAGTCCATCAAGACTTGGCCGACCCCAACCAGTGCAACCGAGGTAAGAAGTTTTCATGGGTTAGCAAGTTTTTATCGGTGATTTGTGAAGGGCTTTAGTTCAATTGCTGCTCCTTTAACCAAAATGATCAAGAAAGATGTACCTTTTGTATGGGGTGCAGAGCAGGAGAAGTCTTTGCAAGCCTTGAAATTGATGTTGAGTTCTGCACCCTTGCTCCAACTACCCAACTTTGATAAGGCCTGTGAAATTGAATGTGATGCTTCAGGTGTTGGTATAGGTGGTGTGTTGATGCAAGAAGGAAAACCATTAGCTTTCTTTAGTGAAAAGTTAAAGGGAGCTACATTCAAGTACTCAACTTATGAAAAGGAATTGTATGCACTTGTGCGAGTGTTGGCTCATTGGCAACACTATTTGTGGCACAAAGAGTTTGTGATTAGGACCGATCATGAGTCCTTGAAGCATCTCAAAGGGCAATCCATGTTGAACCAGCGACATGCTAAGTGGGTTGAATTCATTGAAACCTTTCCATATGTGATCAACTACAAGAAAGGCAAGGAGAATGTGGTAGCGAATGCTCTATCAAGAAGGTTTGTATTGTTCAATACCTTGGTTTCTGGAATGATGGGGTTTGAAAGCTTAAAGGGATTTTATTCTATGGATTCCGACTTCAAAGATACCTTTGATAATCTTAATCAAGGGAAGCGAGTTGATAGGTACCAATTGGTTGATGGTTTTTTGTTCAAAGATGGCTGAGCATGTGTTCCCATGAGCTCATGGAGAGAGTTATTTGTCAAGGAGGCTCATAGTGGTGGTTTGATGGGACACTTTAGGGTACGAAAAACACTGATATTCTTACGGAGCAGTTCTTTTGGCCTAAGATGAAGCATGATGTGGAGAGGATTCGTGGACAATGTCTAGAATGCAAGCAAGCCAAATCCACAACTAGGCCACAAGGTAAGTATACCCCTCTTCCTACTCCTAATGGTCCGTGGATGGATATTTCTATGGACTTTGTGTTAGAACTTCCTAAGACTAGAAGAGGACATGATAGTATATTTGTGGGAGTGGCTAGATTTTCTAAAATGGCTCATTTTATTCCATGCCATAAATGTGATGATGCCTCCCATGTAGCATCTTTGTTTGTTATCAATGTGCTTAAATTGCATGGAGTTCCTCAAACCATTGTTAGTGATAGGGACTCCAAGTTTCTTAGTCATTTTTGGAAGAGTCTATGGGGTACACTTGGTACCAAACTTATGTTCTCTACTTCTTGCCATCCTCAAACGGATGGACAAACCGAAGTAGTCAACCGGACTCTTGGAAGCATTCTTCGATGTATGATTAGAGGATCCCCAACTACTTGGGAAGACCATTTACCCTTGATTGAATTTGCATATAATCGGTCTTTCCACTCCTCTATTGGAATGTCTCCATTTGAGGCATGTTATAGTTTTAAACCTTTGTTTCCCTTAACCATGATTCCTTTGTCTAACAATGTTGTTGTGAGCCTAGATGCCGAGAAAAGGGCAAAGGAGATGATGAACATTCATGCCAAGGTCAAAGAAGTCATTGAAAAGAACAATTGAAAGATGGCCATTCGAAAGAATCGAGGAAGAAAGGAAGTGATCTTCAATCCAGATGATTGGGTGTGGGTACATTTACGAAAGAAGAGGTTTCCATAAGTACGAGAAGGGAAGCTAAGCCCACGAGGGGATGGACCCTTCAAAGTACTCAAGAGAATCAATGACAATGCTTACATGATTAACCTACCAAGCGAGTATAATGTTCATAATATTTTCAATGTTAGTGATTTATCTCCTTGTGTTGTAGGTGATCCTTTGGATTCGAGGACGAATCATTTTCAAGAAGGGGAGGATGATAACATGGGTAGCATGGATGACTAACATGAGTGACATGTACCCCTCAAGACCATTCACACATAGTCAAGAAAA
>JAJTWQ010000613.1:0-44563 GCA_029007595.1 Solanum commersonii
AACATATTGATATGATATACCATTTCTGCTGGGAGGTTGAGATCAAAAGACTTGCAGCTAGGCCAGAAGTCAAGACAGCAACTGTCTAGCCAATTCTTGGATTTGCTATTGGATTATTGCTCAAATACTCCTCAAAAGCTGGCTTAATTTTCCTTTGCCAATGTCAAATCTATGACCTACAGGAAGAGAAGAAGAATGTCACCAGAGAACATTGATCTGGATAGCTTACCATTCCCTCCATCTTTGATGTGAACTATCCCCACACTGCTGCTTCAACTTTGTTAGGATACTTCTCTCATGTTCATCATTGGCACTCTTTATCATATAACAACCGCTGGGCTAGCTTTTTCCTGAAAAAAAAAAAGGAAGTCATAAACTTGTAACATAACAGAGAAGAAGCTACTATGCAAGTAGTGGATGAGATAACAAGTCCTTATCACTAATATAAGCTTGCAGCTTTACCACCTGCAAGTGAGATCTAATATCAGCTTTCTCCTGCTCCAGTAGTACGAAGAAAAAGCGGATGCTCTAGAGGAAAAGAAGGGAAGGGGATCTATAGAGCAAGAGTTCACCTTCTCCAACGTCTCTTCAATGGCTTCATCACTCAATTTCTCACTCCCGCATTTTTTGAGAATTTTGTCGCAGAATGTGGCAAGAAGTTCAGTGCTTCATCTACCAGCAACACCCTTGTTGCAGAAAAGTTCGAAAGCTTCTTTAAGTGCCTACAAAGTTGATGGGGCAGATATTAGCAATTTACTTTTACCCTAATGCACAGAGTAGAACAATTAAATTAGACAACTATCCCTTGCTCCAACACATACCTTGTGAAAAAGTGTGCGGTTTTGGAAACAGTTATTCACATAAGCCAAATATTTATCATGAAGCTCAATTACTTTCCGAACAAAAATCTGAAAATTCAAAAGTTAACCGCTGAAAACATATTAAAGGATCTGATAACAGATTTACTAAGGGATTACCTGTTCCTGCAAACCAACCCCATGTCTCTTATATGCCTGTTGAGCACTAGTTGATCAGAAGGAATGCAAGACATTGCGCAATTATATTAAATGAATTCACAAAGAAATACAGTCTCATCATTTATGGAATCATCCCTAAAGAAAATGAAATGAATTAATTTTGACATCATTCTAACCAGCAGAAGGGGAAAAGTTAAAATACAAATTAGAAGGAAATGCGACAAAAAGCACTTGTTGGTTCCCTAAGCAACTGCTCATGCTCTTTCATTAAAATAAGTACAGAATTTGATTTTGGGGAGGGGGGGGGTTCTGTGGTAAATTTCAGAAGTACAAGATATTAGAGAGCAGAGAAGTCGAAAAGAATATCAGCAGAAGAACACTTCTCTCACGGTTACATCATTTAGACTAGAATGAAATAGAAAGCATTAAACACACGACTAGGAGTTTCCCTAAATCAATAACTAACTCCTAAATAATAGGAATATATGGCTAACAACTAATGACTAAATCTTATTTAATATAATAAAGCATTAAAAGTAAATTAACTGCAGTTGAAAGTGCAAATTCCTAACACTCCTTCTTGCTTTGGAAACTGCAAACTCCAATTTTCTGTCTGAGAAGCACAAACTTGCTGGCCGGTAAAGGCTTAGTGAATATATCAGCCAATTGTTCTTCCGTCTTGCAGTAGACAAGAGTTATATGTCCATCTTTTTGCACTTCTCCCAAGAAAAAAACTTGATTTTGAAGTGCTTAGTTCTTCCATGAAACACAAGATTATGAGATATAACTATTGCTGCTTCATTGTCCACGAACACTTTGATGCTTCCAGTCAGTTCCATATGCAAATCAACTAGAATTTTCTTCAGCCACAATGCTTGATTTACTGCTGCAGCTGCCACAAACTCAGCTTCGGCAGTAGATTGAGCCACAATATCTTGTTTCTTACAACTCCATGAGAAGATTCTAGAACCAAGACTAAAACAATACCCTGAAGTACTCTTTTTGCATCATCCTCGAGACCGCCCCAATCACTGTCGGAGTACCCATGAAGCTTCACAGGTTGACTCTTCTGAAACTTGACTCCATAGGTGATGGTTCCATTGATGTATCACATAACTCTTTTGGCTGCCTGCAAATATATTTCATCGGGACAATGCATGAACCTTGATAAAACACTTACAACATACAATATATCGAGTCTTGTTGTTGTAAGATACATTAAACACCCAATGAAACTTCTGAAGTATGTCTCCTCCACCTTTTCGGCTCCATCATCTTTACTTAGTTTCTCTTTTTGGTTCATGGGAGTACTAATCTCGTTGCAATTTTCCATCTTGAATTTCTTGAGAATTTCCTTTGCGTACTTTTTCTGGCAAACTGAAAACTCATCTTTTCCTTGTGTAATCTCCATTCCAAGGAAATATGTCATAAGGCCAAGATCAGACATTTCAAAAGATTGCATTATATCTTGCTTGAACTCATCAATTAGGTTTTCACTGCTCCGTGTAATCAAAAGGTCATCCACATATAGAGAAACAACAAGAATCTCACTGCTATTATGTTTAACATACAGTGTGAATTCTGAAAGACTCTTTTCAAAATCGAAGCCGAGCAAATAATCATCTATTCGACTATACCAAGCTCTTGGTGCCTGTTTTAAGCCATAAAGACCTTTATGTAGTCGGTAGAATTTATCTTCCTTTCCATCTATACAAACCCTTCAGGTTGCTCAACATAAATTTCTTCTTCAAGAATGCCATTAAGAAATGTTGATTTGACATCCATCTGATGCACTTTCCAGCAACGTTGTGCAAAAATAGTTATAAGCAATCTGATCGTGTCGAGCCTAACAACTGCAGCAAAAGTGTCAGAATAATCTACACAAAAAAATTGTGCATAACCCTTAACTACAAAACTTGTTTTATGCTTGTTGATTGAACCATCAACATTTAGCTTGGTTTGGAACACTCATTTTTCCCCAATTACTTTTCTGCCTTGAGGTTTGTCAACAAGCTTCCACATATCATTTGTTTCGATCATAAACAACTCCTTCTCCATTGCATTTCTCCACTTGGGGTCGTTGAGAGCATCTTTAGGGTTGGCAGGTTCACGAATCGCAACATTGCATCTCTCATATATATTAGAGAGCAATCGAGTTCCCCTAATTGGTGAATCATCGTCCCTTTCATTTAACCACGAGCTCGTTTTCTAGACGGAATTCCTTGAGTCATCTCAATCCCATTCTGCATTCTCCATGAAGTGGACATCACTGCTGATAACTATCTTGTCACCATCAAGTTGAAAGATTTTGTACGCCTTTGAAACATTACTGTACCCAATAAAAATGTCAAAGGCAGCACTCTTGGCTAGTTTATCCCGTTTGACCTGAGGAACATAGGTAAAACAAAGACAACCAAACACTTATGCAGTGGAGGCTTGTATCCCTACCATGCTTCAAAAGGAGTTTGATCTTTCACAGCTTTTGAGGGAAGTTGATTTTGTAGAAACACAGCTGTATTTGCTGCCTCTGCCCAAAACATCTTTGGAAAATTCTTTTCGTGCAACATACATCTTGCCAGCTCCATGATAAATTTGTTTCTTCTCTCACTAACTCAATTTTGTTCTGGAGTATAAGGAGCAGTAAGCTGACGTTCAATCCATGGTTCCTCACAAAATAGACCAAACTGATGAAAAGTGTACTCCATGCCATTGTCAGATCGTAAAATCTGAATTTTGCAGCAGCTTTCAGAATATTATTGCTCAATTAAAAGTTTAAAGAAATGGTAGTGAGACCTCAAAGAAAGACAAAAGGGATACCAGAGTTATAACAGCATCCCTAACTTTTCCATTCAACACTTGGGAGACCTGAAACAGAAAACAGTTGCCAGTAAGATTTTACCTCTGTCCTAATTTATGTGATATTCTTTCATTTTTAGTCGGTCCCCCAAGGGACATCTTTCCATGTTTAGTAACAATTTAACTACAGATTTCTTGTTTTACTTTATAGCCACAAAGTTTCTATAGCTTACTTTATA
This sequence comes from Solanum commersonii, assembly GCA_029007595.1. NCBI lineage: Eukaryota > Viridiplantae > Streptophyta > Magnoliopsida > Solanales > Solanaceae > Solanum > Solanum commersonii. The sequence goes on from JAJTWQ010000613.1 coordinate 4,013, forward strand.
CCACAAGTTCCAAATTTCTTTTTTTTTCTCTTTAACTCCGTGCCCAGGCAAACACCTTTACATAATTGGGATGGGGGGACTAAATGATAACATCTTTTTGTAAAATGACGTGGCAGCAGTTGAGTATACTGTCGAACTGAAAACCAAATTCTAGAAGAGGCAAAACCCTGAAAACAGAATTTAAAAAATCAATATAGAAGCCATGAGCTGAACTCAGTGCTTTAACCAAGGGATCAGGTGAAATTTAGAAGGCAATACCTATTTTGAAATTGAATTGCAGTGTGAAATTTAAAGAAGGTAGAAATATTTGGAGAAACAAAAATTAAGTAAAAAATTTTTAAGCCAAGTTTGTGTTTTCATCATTTTAAACTCCTAAATAAAATTGCATGCCTAAAATAACATACAAAAAGATCCATGAAATTTAGCTGCATTTTGAAACTTATATCCACTTACTCCGTATCCTTTTCTTAATATTCTATAGGATAAAGAAGCAGCAAGAGCAGCCTTTCCAAATTTGAATCTTACAATAGTGGAAATAAAACTAAAAGATAATATGCCTCTTGGGAAAGCAATGCCTGAATTACATAAACATTCAGATCCCAAAAAAATGTAGATACTTGTACATGGATCCTTATTAAATAAAATCATAGAGGGCACAAAATAAAATCACAGAGGGCACCAAGAAAACTATCCATAATAAGCCCTCTTTCTTTGCATGACTAAAATTGAAAAATAAATTACCAACAAAGGGCTCACCAGACTAATGATTTTCTGTTTCTTTATTAAAGAAATCATTTTTATAAGTTCCAAACATTTCAGAATAATACATAGAGAGCAAACAATCAAGAATGGTACATGGATATAACAAACATCAAAAAAAAATTAAGAATAATACTTCTTCAATTCTTATTTTTCTTGTTTTATTGTAGTGCCTTGTTTAATTTCTACCAAAGTAAAATGCGAATGAAAACTGCAGCTACCCTTACCCGTTGTTGTGATATATTCTTCAAAAGCTTCACGATATTTGTCATACAGCTGTTGAGAATAATCATGTGGGGGCTTCTGAGTACACATGTTGTAAATTGTACTGCTAGTACACTTAAGGAGACAAAAGGTTAATCAAATCCAAGTTATCTACATGCCTAACAGTGTGGGAGTCTAAAAGGATGCGTATACAGCTTCATATAGTCCTCTGAGCTGAACTGAGGCTCAGGCGGCCCTTCTCGAATATTCTTCAGTTTTGTGATGCTCCTTTGCATGAAGTGCCATCCATGTTCCAGATCGATTGTGCTATGTTGGATCATTGTGATTTTAATATCTTCACAATTTAACAGAATGCAACCTTACACAAATTCCAAACACCTGTGGCCCTGTTCCCAAACTAAATAACATCACCAACTAAACTCAACAAAAGCTAATAAGAAAATCAAGCAAGTTATAATCCAATCAGAAAATCAAATCACATTAATATTTGACTCTATTCTTGAGAATAAACAAACAAATGACAGAAAGAATGCTCTTATTAAATACCGAAATCTGATGTTGGACAGTCTACAAACTTGGCTTTATCCTTGAAATATGGACCAGATTACTTGGATTTCAAGGCTTCAAAGTGTGGGGCTGTTAAGGACCGATGCATACTAAGAATCGCAGAAGTACCTTGAGCCATTTCTGGGTCTCACAATAGATAGGGTAGAAGAATATGACTAAAAATCAAGAACAGGAAACAAGATTACATATTGGCGGCTTAAATTCAAGTAATACAAAGAGGAGAGAAGATAAAGGAGCACAAGAATAAAATCCAATAATAAAGGAAAGAATCAAAGCTCCCTAACTAGAAATATTCCGAATTACCACAGTTATAGATGCCTAACTGGAAAAGGTAGTGAGTTTTTTTATTGGTTCAGTGTGATCTTTGTTTCTAAAGATTCTTTACCACTCTGAATTATATATTTAGTTGGATGTATAGGACTTCAAGTAAAATAAATTATCGAGCACAAATAAGCCATTTATGTAACTAAACAAGTCCAAACTTCAAAATTTAGAAGTGCTGAGATAAGCGTAAAGTAAAAGTACATGTCACACAAAACAAAGACGCCTTCGAGAGAGCTTCACAAGAGTACAATAATGTGCAGCAGAGACTACCTACATTCAGCCGAAATAAAAACCCTAAGTAATTACCTCATCTGCTATTGATATTTACCTGCCAACAAATCATCTATGCTCATGATTCATGTGAGCTTACATTTTATTCATGCTTATTGCTTGGTGAAAAGGAATTCTACTCTAAATTCTATTTAGGGATTGATTCAGCAATTTTTTTGCAAGCTCTTAACGTCCTTTTCCCTGAAAAGGGGCAGTTTTCAGGAAATTGCAGCTATTGGACTAGTACCCACACGATAACAACATTTGGTGGCATGAGACATGTTGGCTGGTATCATATGATACATCTCTAAGCACATTCCATACAATTGATTGATTCCTAACGATTATGACTTGGTTCCCGAAGACCCTGACCTGATAGGAATTCCTCAAGAACTAAGTTTCACCAAGTTATTCCTAGGACCTACATAAACTAGAAATACCAAAATTGCACACTTGGCCCTAAAAGATATGACCTTTTAAAATCTTTTCAGGGTTCCATCAAAAAAAAAAACCGTATACAACATTTTCCAATAAACATATATAAATTAATAAGTAAATAAAACTGAGAATAGCAAAAGAAAATACACATCACAAACACTGAAAAGCTAAGTTGCTCGGATCCTTCAAAATTACACTATTTTACATGAACGCCGTCAGTTGCAACAAATAATGAACAAAAAATTAAACTCAAAACCTACCAGTAATGAATACTAAACCTCCACTATACCTAGCTTCAAAAGAACAAAACACTCATGCTCAGAATCAACTATAGAGAAATAAAAAACAACATAAAACTAGTCCATCAATCACAGTTCTGAAGATTGCAAAATCAACCACAACAAAATAGCACAATTTCAATAGCTACTGAAAACAAAATTAATAATAGGATCAATCCGAAGCAAAGGAAGAAGCAATTAAACCGAAACCACCACATCAACTATGCATCATATGTATATACATATGAGGGAACAGTGTACATTGAATCGGAACTCACAATTTAACCGAAAAATATACCTGTGATGTCACCAGAGAGCGAAGGAATTTGCTGAAAGGGTGATCAGAGAGTTTAGACCTGATGAGGGCACAAGACGGAGCTGCCCAGGAACCATTGATGACAAGAAGAGTATCGGGTGAGATGTGAATCTCTCTTTCCCCTTTTATGTGTTTATCCTTTTTCCTCGAAAACCCCTCTATACTTCTAACTATTTCCATTTTTGCCAGGGTAATTTCTTAGTTCTTCATTCAGGGTTATTGCAAATTTATCCCAACTACTTTTGGGTTTTATGCATTTTTACCTCAAGTGCTTGAGTACTCTTCTCTTTTTCTTTTTTGAGAGTGTTGTCTATGTATTCCATATTTTTAATATTTGATTGGTCAAAATGCTTTAAAAAAAAAAAAATAGGAAAATGACTTTCCTAATGAATCAGTGCTATCAAAGGTGAAAAGAGCAAAAAAGCTCTAAGGTCCGTTGGGGATTTAAGAGCAAATAAAGTGTGGGCTTTAATTAAAAAAAGTGCAAAGGGACAAAATATACAAATATATATGTTTAGTCTAAGACTAATAATTATAAACAACCATGACAAATATAGGACCATAGAAATTGAAAAAACATTATGATAAAGTGAAATATCAATTGTTTAGTTTGACTTCTTCCGAAGAGGCTCATTAGCAAGGAAAAGTTTGCCTTAGAACCTTAATGACAATATAGAAGCGCACATAAAGCAAGCTGAGGCGCTCAACACGTTTTGAGTCTCGCTTCAGGGCTTAACCGTGACAAAAATGGAAATAGTTAGAAGTGTAAGGGGGTTTTCGAGGAAAAAGGAAAAACACATAAAAGGAGAAAGAGAGATTCACATCTCACTCGATTCTCTTCTTGTCATCAATGGTTCCTTTTTCCAAGTTTATTGTCTCCTCTTACCCACTCAATCCCCCACCTCCACTACTTGAAGCATCTATAGCATACTGCCTATCCTTGTCAACGTCTTCAATAACCTTTTTCTTCTCATCAATAGGAGGGAGAGGTAACTGCATACCATTACAGCAATATCCTCACTGGGTCAGTAATGTAGCGCAACAATTCATAGTAGAAAGGCTAACCTTACTCATCATTATTGTACCTTGATCCTCCTCATTATTGCAGTGAACTTTGAGTTGAACATTAATATGAAAACAACGAGAGCAAGAAAATAACAAAATTCAAGATCTTTTCCATATGTAAGGGCTTACTTAAAGGGTAAAAAAGTTACAGATACTAGGCAAAAAGCTATTTTGCCACCTAAAAAGGCTATTATCACCAACACTTGTGTACTTTCACATGCCTAAGATTTGGCTCTAGGCTCGAGGATGATTGGTGTCAGATTAGAGACCATTACACACTTGACCCGGCTATGTAAACATATGGTGTTTCTCATAATTTCTATTACTAGCTAGTTATGTAATTTTATATAGCATATTTTGGTAACCTTATGAGTGTTAATATATCGAGCTGGTATCTTCTATCTACAAAGCCATACAATTCAGATTCAGGTCTGAATGTCATTCCGAAGCTACAAGTTTTTCACATCTGTAAAGTTTGGGATAATGGACCTAAAACTTAGGCAAGTGATTCATTCAATAGAGAACTGTTGAGTAATGAGGTTCCAGATCCAATAAACTTGACCAAGGTTGAAAGAAAGCCCCATAAGGACCACCAAGGTTCAAATCACATTCTACAAAGAACCAAGAAAGTAGGATTCTAAAGCATATCCTAAAAGTAATTACCATTGTGCTGAATCCAGAGAGGGTAAGCTATTGACTAGAATATTACATTTACTCAAAACTCGAACAGGTAGCTGACAAAACACGGAATAGAGCACGTGAAAGGGCCATATAAGACTGGAAGAAGTTAAGGCAATCTCAACTCAAGTATCTGAAAGGCAATTCTACTTTTTCCTGAGATCTTAAGTTCTTAACCATTTGTACAAAATGATTCAAGCTCCTGATGCAAGGCAATAGAAGGTCCAGGAAGTAGGAGTTGCAGAATCCGTCTTCATCTTGGGCGGCATGTTTCTCCTCCTATGTCGATTGCAGAAGTCCTGTAAACACCACTCATTCACCATGATTTGCACAAATCATGCCAAGTACTTGAACAAGTTTGGTTTATCTTTGTCCCTCTTAAGGTAATCTCTATTTATCAAATCTTCAACTCTCTTCTTGATAGCTTTGACATCAGGCTATGAGTATTCAAAACAAAGTAATTAGTTCAGTTGAACTTGAATAACGAACATTAAAATTGAGAAGTAGAAGTTTATCCCTGAGGATACCTTGAACATCCGTCCCAACTGCTCAACGCATTCAATGACCAGTTGCTGGTAGCCCAGTACTTTACGACTCTTCATAATACGCACAATCGAAGCATCTATAGCATACCGCCTATCCTTGTCAATGTTTTCAATTACCTTTTTCTTCTCATCAACAGGAGGGAGAGGTAACTGCATACCATTACAGCAATATCCTCACTGGGTCAGTAATGTAGTGCAACAATTCATAGTAGAAAGGCTAACCTTACTCATCATTATTGTACCTTGATCCTCCTCATTATTGCAGTGAACTTTGAGTTGAACTCAAAGACATCAGTCGGAGAAATTGTTTTGGTGCTTGGCTCCTTGTTGAGAATCTTGTACTGCGCACATGAAAGGGAATCAAGAAGCCAAACAACATCATCATCTGACAGGTTTAATTGTGTCATGATTTCCTAATAACTCAATCTATCTGATGCATTAAAGAGCAGCAGAGCAGAAGCCTACAAAAAGGAAGAAATCTCAATCTCGTTTTCTCATTGATAAGGTAATAAAAATGTTTCAAACTAACTACGCCTATTCAATTTCAAAAAGTAAGCCAACAATCAACCTGATAAGTAGTGACAACGAGCTCAATAAACTTTGGCTCAAATTTTCCATTTATAATGCAAGTTCCCAAAGAGTATATCCATGTAAGCTTCCTGTGCTTCCTTTCTGTTTGATAAAACTCCTTGAATACTTCAACGCACCTAATCTGACAAGGCGCAACATAAAATGAATCATTGACAAGACGTTTGAGAAGAAATATGATTCAAGCAAAAAACATGCATCATTCTTTGCCCAAGAGAAGAACTTCAGCAAGACGAACAAGGGTCAAAACCAAGATAAAATCAACCGCATAATGACATTAAACATATTGATATGATATACCATTTCTGTTGGGAGGTGGAGATCAAAAAACTTGTAGCTAGGCCAGAAGCCAGTATTCAAGACAGTCACCGTCAAGTCAATTTCTGGATTTGCTATTGGATTGTTGCTCACGTACTCCTCAAAGCTGGCTTGATTTTCCCTTGCCAATGTCAAATCGGTGACCTAAAGGAAGAGAAGAAGAATGTCACCAGAGAACATAGCCTCAAATTCAGCATAATTGATCTGGGTAGTTTACCATTCCCTCCATCTTTAATGTGAACGGCCCGCCACACTGCTTCTTCAACTTTGTTATGATACTTCTCTCATGTTCAACATTGGCACTCTTATTAAATAACAACCGCCGAGCTAGCTTTTTCCCGAAAAAAAGGAAGTCATTAACTTGTAACAGAAAAGAAGCTACTATTCAAGTAGTGGTTGAGATACAGAGTAGAGGTAACTCTACCTATGGAATTCTGCAAACAAGTCCTTATCACTAATATAAGCTAGCAGCTTTACCACCTGCAAGTGAAATCTAATATCAGCTTTCTCCTGCTCCAGTTGTATGAAGAAAAAGCAGATGCTCTAGAGGAAAAGAAGGGAAGGGGATTTATAGAGAAAGAGCTCACCTTCTCCAATGTCTCTTCTATGGCTTCATCTCTCAATTTCTCACTCCCGCCTCTTTTGAGAATGTTATCGCAGAATGTGGCAAGAAGTTCAGTGCTTGAGCTACCAGTAACACCCTTGTTGCAGAAAAGCTCAAAAGCTTCTTTAAGTGCCTAGAAAGTGACAAAGGGGACAGATATTAGCAATTTACTTTTACCCTTATGCACAGACCTAATGCACAGAGTAGAACAATTAAATTAGACAACTATCATTCCTTCCAACACATACCTTGTGAAAAAGTATGTGGTTTTGGAAACAACTATTCACATATGCCAAATATTTATCATGAAGCTCAATGACTTTCTGAACAAAAACCTGAAAATTCAGAAGTAAGTTAACCGCCGAAAACATACTAAAGGATCAGATAACAGATTTACTAAGGGATTACCTGTTCCTGCAAACCAACCACATCTCTCTTATCTGCCTGTTTAAGAACACTAGTTGATCAGAAAGAACGCAAAGACATTGAGCAATTATATTAAATGCACTCACAAAGAAATACCAGTCTCATATTTTAGAGAATCATCCCTAAAAAGATGAAACGAATTAATTTTGACATTGTTCTAACCAGCAGAAGAAGAAAAGTTAAAATAAATAAAAGAAGGAAAAGAGACAAAAAGTACTCGTTGGTTCCCTAAGCAACTGCTCATGCACTTTCTCTAAGATAAGTAACAAATTTGATGGGGGGTTCTGCTTTAAAGAAACGTTTACCATCTCTTTTAAGTAGCATTCCCAACCACCAAATCATCTATGATCATTTACTGAAGGACAAATAAAGTAAATGAAACAAAACAATCATTGAGATGGAAGTCAAACTTTGTGACTTCATGCTTTTGATACAAACGAGAAGATATGATGTTAAGAAGAAATCTCTGAACAAAACTCATCAAAAGCACAATATGGAAATTAAAAAAGCGAAAAGCAATATGCTACGAATAAGGGTTGTGGGGGAGTGGTAAGGACTCCCTACTCCTTAATCAGGTCTCCAGTTAGAGTTCCCATGGTTATGGAGTCGCATTAATTACGGAACACTTTACCCCAGTGTGAGAAATCCTAGCGTTAACTCGGATTACTCAAGCCCCAATGCAGGTACTGAACACCAGGTGGTAAACCGAAAAAAATAAAAAATAAATAGCAAAATGATCTAATCAGCAATAAATAGCTAGTCTCACAAACTGACAGCTCAAGATGTGATGCACAATATATTCTAGCAGTCATCTCCCCTATTCAAGGGATTGCTGCTTTTTGAGAAAGGTCCCTAAACTTATTGTCTCTAACTTTTTTCACTGACTTTACAATAACTTTTTACTTGATGTATTGTGAAGCAGCATGAGCTTTCTAATGAATGGATTTTCCCTTTCTCTAATATTTATATCAAGCATTTTCCAGGGACAATCCCCCCACCCTAATGGTGTTGAACCTTCTTCTTCTTTATGCCTCTCAACAACTTTAACCCAGAAAACTAGTCTAGGACCATCAGGGACAAAATCAAACAAGCACAACCCCACCTGCCTATCATTTGTTATGAAATATGGATGAATCTTTCCCTCAGCATTCATCAAATAACTGATGATCAAGTTGCTAGGCTCACAATTTAATTCCCTCAACTATGTCGTCATATGTACCATTGCGATGCAGGACAATGGACACTGTCACCTTACTCAGAGGGTTCCACTTCCAACATTTTGAAGTCTCCTCCCATTCACCACCATTATCACCACTATATTCAGCAAACGACATAATAAGCCAGTAATGGTCGATGCTACTGCTCACTTCTTGATGATTTTTAAATACTAGAAAAAAGAAAACCACGGAGATAGATCTCTTATAGGTCAGATGAGCTACTGGAATGGTGAAATGTAACAACAAAACGTCGCTGCAAAAATGACTGGAAAGAGGCTGCTGGAAAAACGAGCTCTTCTATAATGGATGAAATATTTCGAGCTTCTACAACAATGGAGAACTACAATGACTGATCTTGAGGAGGTTTTTGCCATGTGGAGTAATTTTCCAGTGAAAAGCTTCAATTTTTGGCCAGAAAACGAGCTGGACGACAGAAAATCGGCAAGGAGCTATTTTGTATTTTTTATGATTTTGTGAGTTTTTTTTGGAGGGAAAGAAACAGATTTTGTGAGAAAAGGGTAGATTGTACAAACCTTTTTATTGCTAGCAGCATCTTCAGCCTGTTTTACCAAAGCTGTCCCTTCAGCAGTAACATGCTGCATTCAGATTAAAAAGAAGGATACATGAAGTAACTTATAGGCATACAATCGAGAATATGATGTCATGAGATCACAAACCTGCTTAAAAGTATTGGCCACATGGTCTAAGCCTCGAGGGATCTTAGAAAAGAGCCTATACATCCTTGATAAATCTTCAACCTAATAAAATAATCATGATTGTGTCAATTACTGCCAAAAAAAAAAACATGGTCATTAAGATGCTGCTAACTACCTTATCATCTCTTAGTAACGCATGGCATCCAGAGTGCTCCTTCTCAAGAAGTTGAGTGGCATACACAGACAGCAACTCATGTTGCACTTTCTGCAGAAAGGTGAGAGTAGTAAAGTTGCAGCTAATTTAAAGTTGATAAGCTAGATCCAGAAAAAAGAAGATGTGAACAATAAAAACTGATAGCAACATCCTCCATTTTGAAGGCTAAAGTTCCAGTAAAGAAAAAAGATTAAGAGCTAGAATGAACCTCAAGCAAATTTGTCTCGCTGCTTGAATGGAGATAATGAGAGACCCTATCCTTCTCCCATTTCAAGCACTCCTCGGCCTAAAGGAACATTGGCATGATTATGTAGGTTAGCATATGGAATTTAACCAGAAAAAAGGCAGACAGAAGAAGCAACAAGGAAAGAATGCAGAATTAAGGGGTTGCATATGCAGTATACTAACTTTCAGCATATAATTTGGACATGAATCTTCGAGGATCCAGTTAGAAGCTTTGCAAGAATAATAAGCCACTGTGTCCTTGAGCATTGCAGCTTCAAAACCATTCTCATAATAATCCATTAACCCCATTCCAATTTCAACATATATATCTAGCACATTCTTTAGTAGAGCTCTGTCAATTTGCGCTCCCTCACGCTCTAGATCAATCTGGTTAGAGGAATGTTGTTGCTCAATTAAAAGGAAAAAAAGAAATGGTAGTGAGAACTCGGAGCAAGACAGAAGGGATACCAGAGATATAACAGCATCCCTGACTTTTCCATTCAACTCTTGGTAGATTTAACTTCAAACTTCTTGTTTTACTTGAGTTTCTATAGCTTACTTTATACCACAAGTTTCAAAAATCTTTCTTTTTCTCTTAAAACTCCGTGCCCAGTCAATCACTTTCACATAATTGGGATGGAGGGACTAAATGATAACATCTTCTCGTAAAAGGATGTGGCAACAGTTGACTAGTATACTGTCAAACTGAAAACCAAATTCTAGAAGAGGCAAAACCCAAAAAATAGAAATAAAAAGATCAATATAGAAGCGATGAGCTGAACTCAGTGCTTTAACCAAGAGAGCAGGTGGAGATGTATTAATAGATGACAATAGAAACAAAGTTTTGATGAAAAGAAAAAAGAGAAGGAGAACCGTAAATTACCTGATCACGGAAGCAAGTTAATCCAACTTCATTAAGTCCCGGCAGAGATCTCTGGGCAATCAAAAAGCGTTCAAGATAATGGAAGAATCTCGACAACCATTTGACCATGACCTTATGATTTAACCACCTTTTTACCAGCTCTCGCAACATGAGCTCGTCATGTTTTTCTCTCAAAGAAGGCAATACCTATTTTGAAATTGAATTGCAATGTGAAATTTAGATAAGGTGTAGAATTATTCGGAGAAACAAAAATTAGGTAAACAAACTTTAACCTAAATTTGAGTTTTCATCATTTTAAACTCCTAAGAAAAATTGCATGCCTAAAATAACATACAAAAAATCCATGTAATTTAGCCGTGTTTTGAAACTTCTATCCACTTTCCCCGTATCCTTTTCTTAATATGCTATGGAATAAAGAAGCAGCAAGAGCAGCCTTTCTAAATTTGAATCATATAATTATGGGAATAAAACTAAAAGATAATATGCTTCTTGGGAAAGCAATGCCTGAATTCCATTCACATCCCAAAAAAATGTTGATACTTGCATATGGATCCTTATTAAATAAAATCATGGAGGGCACAAAATAAAATCACAGAAGGAACCAAGGAAACTACCCATACTAAGCCCTCTTTGTTACATGGCTAAAATTGAAAAATAAAATAGAAACAAAGGGCTCAGCAGACTAATGATTTTTTGTTTCTTTATTAGAGAAATCATTTTTTTTAAGTTCCAAATATTCTAGAATGATACATAGAGAGCAAACAATCAAGAATGGTACATGGATATAACAAACATCAAAGAAAAATTAAGAATAATACTACTCAAAAATTCTTATTTTTCTTGTTTTATTGTAGTACCTTGTTTAATTTCTACTAATGTGAAATGTGAATGAAAACTGCAGCTACCCTTACCGTTGTTATGATATATTCTTCAAAAGCTTCACGATATTTATCATACAGCTGTTGAGAATAATCATGTAGGGGATTGTGAGAGCACATGTTGTAAATTGTCCTGTTAGTAGACTTAAGGAAACAAAAGGTGAATCAAATCCAAGTTATCCACATGCCTAACAGTGTGGGAGTCTAAAAGGATACGAATACATCATCATATAGTCCTCTGAGCTGAACTGCGGCTCAGGCAGCCCTTCTAGAATGTTTTTCAGCCTTGTTATGCCCCTTTGAATGATGCCCCATCCATGTTCCAGATCGATTGTGCTACGTTGGTTCATTGTGATTTCAATATCTTCACAATTTAACAGAATGCAACCCTACAAAAATTCCAAACACCTGTGGCCCTGTTCCAAACTAAATAACATCACCAACTAAACTCAACAAAATATAGTAAGAAAATCAAGAAATTTTTAAGTCAGTCAGAAAATCAAATCACATTAATATTTGACTTTACTGTTGATAATGAATAAACAAATGCCAGAAAGAATGCTCTTATTATATATCAAAATCTGATGTTGGACAGGCTACAAACTTGGCTTTATCCTTGAAATATGGACCAGAATACTTGGGTTTTAAGGCTTCAAAGTGGGGGCTGTTAAGGAGCGATACATACTAAAAATAGCACAAGTTCCTTGAGCCATTTTTGTGTCTCACTATAGAAAGGGTAGTAGAATATGACACAAAATCAAGAACAGGACACAGGATTACATATTGGAGGCTTAAATTCAAGTAATACAAAGAAGAGATAAGATAAAGGAGCACAAGAATAGAATCCAATAATAAAGGAACGAATCAAAGTTCACTAACTAGAAATATCTCGAATTACCATAGTTATAGATGCCTAATTGGAAAAGGTAGTGGGTTTTTATTGGTTCAGTATGATCTTGGTCTTTTAAAGATTCTATACCACTCTGAATTAGATATTTAGTTGGGCGTAAAGGACTTTCAGTATAATGAATTATGAAGAACAAATGAACCATTTATGTAACTAAGCAAGTCCAAACTCCAAAATTTTAGAAGTGCTGAGATAAGCTAAAAGTAAAAGTACATGTCACAAAAAAAAGCCTTAGAGAGAGTTCCACAAGAGAACAATAATGTGCAGCAGAGACTACCTACATCGAACCGAAATAGAAACCCTAAGTAATTACCTCATCCGCTACTGATATTTACTTGCCAACAAATCATCTAAGCTCATGATTCATAGCAAAATAACTTACAGGTATAACACAATATTCATGTGAGCTTACTTTTTTTTTTTGAACATTAATATTCATGTGAGCTTACTTTGTATTCATGCTTATTGCTCGGTGAAAACGAATTCTACTCTAAGTTCTATTTAGGGATTGATTCAGCAATAGTTTTGCAAGGTCTTAACATCCTTTGCCCTAGAAAAGGGTACTTTTCATGAAACTGTAGTTATTGGACTAGCACCCACATGGTAACATCATTTTTGTTGTGACAAGAGACATGTCAACTGGTATCATATGATACATCTCTAAGCACATTCAACTTAATTGATTGATTCCTAACGATTCTGACTTGGTTCCCGAAGACCTTGACTTGATAAGAATTCTTCAAGAACTAAGTTTCACCATGTTATTCCTACGACCTAGATAAACTAGACTTACCAAAGTTGCACACTTGGCTCTAAAATAAATGAACTTTTAAAATTTTTTCAGTGTTCCATCAAAAAAAGAAAACCGTAAACAACATTTTCCAATAAACGTATATTAAACAATAAAATCGGGGAACCCTAAACCCAAAAGTTCTCTTTTCTCTCTCTCTCTCAATCGAAATATGGCGTGAATAGCAGCCATGGCTGCTTCGCCCTCTCCCCAGCCTATGGTTGTGGGAGAGAAAAACGCCAACCCTAATACAGGTCGCACATATGCTTCGTCAATCAGCGAGAATCAAACAATATACTGAGAAATCTGTCAAACCAGTCAGTCTTTTACATGGAGAATCCATGGTGGTTTTTGACTCCAAAGACCTTGAAACGTTTATCACGGTGGAGAATCTAAAATACGCTCTCACATGGGAGGCCTGAACTTCCAGATTTACGGAAAATATTGCCTCAACAATTAGGATTTAAGGGTGAATGTAACATTGGGTTATTAGAAAGTCGACATGTGTTGTTGCGGTTCACTTTGAAGGAAGATTATATTGCAATCTTTTCAAAAACTAGTAGGTCGATTAAGTTTGCCGGTAATGTTATACCATTCCGAATCCAAAAGTGGACTCCTTCTTTTAGTCCTAGGGAAGAAACCTCCATTGCAATGGCATGGATTTCTTTCCCAAGTTTACCATGTCAATATTTTACTCGTAATGCACAGTTTTCGATGGCTTCAGCAGTTGGACAACCTCTTGATGTGGATCGAGCGACCAATGATAAAACACGACCTAGTACTTCAAGGGTAAAAGTCGAGGTGGATCTGTTAAGGACGCTTCCAAAAAGAATTAGAGTTCAATTCAAAAATTCATCGACGAGATTACAAAAGTATGGCAAAAAATCAGGTACGATTATTTACCATATTATTGTAACAGATGTAAACATCAGGGGCATAGAGAAGCTGATCGTCGAACTCTCACTGATGGTCAAGTTGATGCCACGGTCAGTGAAAACCATATTGAAGGAGAAAAATTCGAGGTGATCTTCGTGTTCATCTCCATGCTAAAAAAGCTGATTCAAATAGGCTAGAAGTTGGTGAAAAGGATGACGAAGGAACAATTAAAGATTTAGAGATAGGGACTGAAAAGAGTGGTGTTAAAGATCAAAATTTGGTGCACCAAAATTCTAGCCAGCGTCTGGGCAAAGCAGTGTTAGACGACTACTCTTCCGGGAATCGAATGTTATCCTTAATTCCTCAAACTGATGAGCTTTCACGGCAAAAAAATATTTCTCCCAACCAACAAAGTTGTAATTCAGCTGATCATGTTGAAGTTGAAGAGCAACTCATTGTGGATACAAATCAATCCAACGATGCACAATTTGCGCAAAAAATTAACGAGATAAAAGAGAATGAAGTTGCTGCTGAAAATTCAAGTATGAGATAAGGTGATAAGCATACTCCTGAGAAACTTCACGATGCTATACAGACGCCAAAATCTGATGTGGTGATTTGCAACCTTTGGAACCTATCGATTTGCAAGTTGAAATTTCTAGTCGTGATGAGAATGCTACTGGGAATTGGAACACAATTGCACAAAAAAAATCAATTTCTATGTGTATTGGTTCCTCGGCAAGTCGAAGTAAATCTCCATGCCTTGAAAATAAGCAGCAGCTAACTACTAATGTAGTAGTGCAATCTAATGAACCAAAGGACATTGTTTGTACAAATCCATTCGAAGCACTTGAGGTGGAGAAAGAATTAGAGTTAGCTGATTCTAATCCCACGAAGGAGCAAACTTTGGTTCGACTCGATTTTGATAATAATATACAATCAGTTAGCACGCCAACTGGAGTATGTAGCATGCAGACCAAAAAAATGATAGAGTTATGAGTCCTACATTATATATCTCTAATCCTAAAGTAGCTAAGATTATTCAAGAAAGTGAGGCTTCCATGTTGCTCAAACCCAATTCAGTGATCAAGTCACCCATGGTCACATCGAACACCTAAGCTCATGAGGACTCGAAAGAAAAACAAAGGGAGATGAGTACTCCTAGGTGGGCTGATTTGGTGATGAAGAAGAGCACGTTTCACCACTTCTTTTGAATAGAAAATTAAGTCCATAAGCTTTGGAATTTGTACCTAAAAGTATAATTGCAAAGAATAATGAACAAGAGGCCTTAGCATCAGAAGTTAGTCCAACTAGGGGTTATGATAGTGATTTGGGCAATGATTCTTTTAATGAGGATGAGGAAGAAAATATGTTGGATGTATGCTTTGATAAAGTGGCTAGGGATGGGGATATCCCACCTCGGTATCAAAGAAGTGGAAGCAACAAAAACAAAAAGAAGACATATGGGAGGCAGCACAGTTGGGATGGTAAAGTGACAAGAGAGTTTGTTCCAAGGCACCTACCGATGCGACTGGCAAAGCAGAATCATACGACAGTGCCAATAGCTTCAACAAGATCCAATACATCCAAGAAGAAATGATGAACTATCAAGTTTTGTTGGACAGATTTGAAGATGACAAGATGAAAATACTTCAGATTACTTATCTATCATTTTTAATTCACGCATTTGTAAAAGTAAGTTTGAGGTTGACAACTCAACTTTCTTCTTGGATTTTATATTTGTGCATTTTTCAAGTATTCTCATTTGTAATATCATCATAGAGTGTATTACAAATTATGTGATGATCATAGAATACCTAGTTCTCTCTAGCTCTTATTTTTGTCATGCTTGTTAATTAGTAGAGGTTTGTTGCCTCATTAGGATTGACAAGGTAAGGCCTTGCCCCCTTTGCTTGTACTTATTTCTATTGAGGATTTTTATATTTAAAAAAAAACAATAAAAGTATATAAATTAATAAGTAAATAAAACTGAGAATGCCAAAAGAAAATACACATCAAAGACACTAAAAAGCTAAGTTGCTCGGATCCTTCAAAAATACACTATTTTTGGAGGATCCGAGGCACAACCGTCGACAATTTTGAAGAGTTCGAGCAGCATAGCTGAAAATTCTAAAGTTTCAGGCAGTTAATGACATAAATCAAAGTTCTAGAATCAATAGTTCATATTGAATTTCTAGTTCACATGAATGCCGTCAGTTGCAACAAAGAATGAATCAAAAATTAAACTCAAACCCTACCAGTAATGAACATTAAACCCCCACTATACCTAACTTCAAAAGGACAAAACACTCATGCTCAGAATCAACTATAGAGAAATAAATAAACAACATAAACTAGTCCATCAATCACAGCTCTGAAGATCCCAAAATCAACCACAACAAAACAACATAGTTTCAATACTACTGGAAACAAAATCAACAACAGGATCAATCCAAAGCAAAGGAAGAAGCAATTAAACCAAAACCAACACATCAATTATGCATCATAGGTATATACATACGTGGAACAGTGTACATCGAATCGGATCTCACAATTTAACCAGAAAATATACCTGTGATGTCACCGGAGAGCGAAGGAATTTACTGAAAGAGTGATCGAAGAGTCTAGACCCGATGAGGGAACAACACGGAGCTGCCAGGAACCATTGATGAGAAGAAGAGAATTGGGACAGATGTGAATCTCTCTTTCCCTTTTTATGTTTTTTTCCTATTTCCTCGTAAAAAACCCTTATACTTCTAACTATTTTCATTTTTGCCGTGGTAATTTCCCTCAAGTGTATTGTCTTTTCTTTTTCTTTTTTGATTATGTAGTTTATATTTTCCAATTTTTCTATATTTGATCTTGAAAAATATTTTCTTTGAGAAAATGACTTTCCTAATGAATATAGGGAAAATGAGTTGCATAGTGACATTTCAAGTTTATTGTCTCTTGTTAGCCACCCAATCCCCCACCCCGACTACTTGAAGCATCTATAGCATATTGTATATCCTTGTCAATGTCTTCAATTACCTTTTTCTTCTCATCAACAGGAGGGAGAGGTATCTGCATACCATTACAGCAATATCCTCACGGGGTCAGTAATACAACAACAACATACCCAGTAAAATCCCACTAGGTGGGGTCTGGGGGGGTAGGGTGTACGCAGACGTTACCACTACCTCGTGGAGGTAGAGAGGCTGTTTCCGGAAGACCCTCAGCTCAAGTACATCAAATCCAAGTACAAGAAGAAGGAAACAAAGTGTATAAAACATAACATCCAGTAAGAAAAATAGTGTATAATCAACAAAGGAGACAATAACATCAAGAAAATAATGTTAGAAGTGGAACGCAGTACACAACATATAGCTATAGGTATCACAGACAAGAACTACTCATCATTAATTGTACCTTGATCCTCCTCATTTTGTCAATGAACTTTGAATTGAACTCAAAGACATCAGTCAAAGAAATTATTTTGGTGTGTGGCTCCTTGTTGAGAATCTTGTACTTCACATATGAAAGGGAATGAAGAAGCCGAACAACAACATCATTGATAGGTTTAATTGCGTCATGATTTCCTAATAACTCAATCTATCTGATGCATTAAAGAGCAGCAGAGCTGAAGCCTACGAAAAGGAAGAAGTCTCAATCTCGTTTTCTCATTTATAACGTAATAAAAATGTTTCAAATAAACTAGGCCAATCCGATTTTAAAAAGTAAGCCAACAATCAACCTGATAAGTAGTGAAAACGAGCTCAATAATCTTTGGCTCAAATTTTCCATTTATGTTGCAAGTTCCCAAAGAGTATATCCATGTAAGTTTCCTGTGCTTCCTTTTGTTTGATAAAACTCCTTGAATACTTCAACGCACCTAACCTGACAATGCGCAACATAAAATGAATCAATGACAGGGCGTTTGAGAAGAAAAATGAATTAGAATATTGATATAATATACCATTTCTGCTGGGAGGTTGAGATCAAAAGACTTGTAGCTAGGCCAGAAGCCAGAAGTCAAGACAGTCACTGTCAAGTCAATTCCTAGATTTTGCTATTATAGATTATTGCTCAAATACTCCTCAAAGCTGGCTTGATTTTCCCTTGCCACTGTCAAATCTGTGACCTATAAGAAGAGAAGAAGAATGTCACCAGAGAACATAGCCTCAAATTCAGTATAATTGATCTGGATAGCTTACAATTCCCTCCATCTTTGATGTGAACTTCCCCCACACTGCTGCCTCAACTTTGTTAGGTTAATTCTTTCATGTTCATCATTGGCACTCTTATTAAATAACATCTGTCCGGTTAGCCTTTTCCTGAAAAAAAAAAAAGGAAGTCATAAACTTGTAACGGAGAAGAAGCTACTATTCAAGTAGTGGTTGAGATACAAAGTGGAGGTAACTCTACCTATAGAATTCTGCAAACAAGTCCTTATCATTAATATAAGCTAACAGCTTTACCACCTGAAAGTGAGATCTATTATCAGCTTTCTCCTGCTCCAGTAGTACGAAGAAAAAGCAGTGCTCTCTAGAGGAAAAGAAGGGAAAGGCATCTATAGAGCAAGACCTCACCTTCTCCAACGTCTCTTCAATGGCTTCATCACTCAATTTCTCACTCCCGCCTTTTTTTAGAATGTTGTCACAGAATGTGGCAAGAAGTCCATTGAGCTACCAGCAACGCCTAATGCAAATTGACTTTTATCCTTAGCAATTTACTTTTACCCTAATGCAAATTGACTTTTATCCTAATGCAAATTGATATAAAATGAGCTGTTGGTCATGCGATTTCAATTGATTTAATCTCACAATACAATGAGATAAAATTTAAATTCTCCAAAAATCATGATTTGTGTTATAAATATAGTGAATGTTTAAAATTTAGGAACCTCACTTTTATATCATATAAATAAAGGAGTTGTCTTCATCTCTCTCCTCCCTTCTTCTTCTCATTATTTCATATACAGTTTCATAATATGTTATCAACACGTGACTCTAATCAATAGAGAAATTGGATAATAAGATAAACTGTCGATTGTATTCTGTTCGCTACAAAATCATCCCTAAGGTATGATAAGATTTATTAAGCATATGTGTCTTTAAAGTATTCTGACTGAATACTTTTGAAAAGTAAATCTTGAAACAAGAAGCAGACTAATACATCTGTAACAGGAATAGCCTATAAGTGGTCATCATTGCTTGTTTCTAATTAATCTTGTTCTTAATTTAATTTTATATTTTATATGAAAATCTTAGAGGTACAAAATGTAATTTATTGAGAGTAAGACGATGGATTCAAGTTCAATCGCATTAAAAGGATAAGACGATGGATTCAAGTCCAATCGCATCAAGAGGGTAATACAATGAATTTGTGTTTAATCGCACCAAGAGGGTAAGACATCATATTTATGTCCAAGTGCACCATGATGATAAGATGTTGGGCTTAAGTCCCATATATTTATGACCTAAAACGCCTTTATAGATAAGACGTTGGGTTTGAGGCTCAATCCACCGTAATGATGAAATAATAATGGCTAAGACAAAATAATTTGTTTTTGATGAAAATTAGTCACGAACCATATCCCGTTAAAACCGCTCCATTCTCTTAAAGTGAATGTGGTAGCAGCGCTTAATATGTATGAAAGAAGACGAGTGATTAAATAATGCACATGAATGTGGAATGAGTTACTAAGATAATTTGATATACTTAAATGATTGTGTTCCATCCATGAAGAATGAAAACTTTTGATAAATGACAAAAATACATATTCATTCTTTGAAGTAGATGAGGTGTATGTCCACCATGCTAGAGGTGGAAAAGGTAGTGATCTTGATCGTAGACATGCTATGAACAAGAATGTCTCTAGGTAGACATGTGTTATAGAAAAGCTCTCTATTTTATTTTCTGGTTTATATTGGACAAAAATTAGTATTAGTGCAATTAAGGCACATTCTATAGTAAACCAAAAGATTACTAATTTCAATACTCAGATCGTCCGGGACATCCTGAGCCTATAATGATGAGACGAATTATGGAAAATTCAAATGGACATCCATTAAAGAACCTAAAGATTCTTTTAAATAGTGAATTTTCTTGTACTGCTTGTTATCAAGGCAAGTTAATGGTGAAGCCATCAGCGACGAAAGTTGAGATTGAATTCCCTGTGTTCTTGGAATGTATACATGTGGATGTTTGTGGACCTATTCACCCACCTAGTACGCCGTTTAGATACTTCAATATGGTCCTAACAAATATTTCTTCTAAATGGTTTTATGTCTGCCTCAATTTGGCATTTGCAAAATTGTTGGCATAAATAATATGCTTATGAGCATAGTTTCGTGATAATCAGATTAAGTCCATTCGCCTTAATAACTCTATAGAGTTTTTATCCCAAGTATTAAATGATTATTGCCTATCGATTGTGGTTGAATACACCCAATAGTGAATGTGATAGTGCAAAATAAAGCTTACTAGTATATATGTGCATAATATCCTAATGGGATCATGACTCACCTCCGGATGAGGTAGAGTAATTGAAAAGAAATAAATTTGAAATTTACTCTTAGATAGGGGTGTACATGACTAGGTGGGTTTAGATTTTTCAAATATCAAACTAAACCATTTGTGTAAAAAAAATTAATTTATAAACCAAACCAAGCTAATAAAATTTGGATTTTTTCCGGTTTTTCAACCTCAGGTTGGTTCGGGTTTTTTAACTACCAAACCAAACCATTGTGTCGAATTTTTGGATTTATAAATCAAACCAAACTAATAAACCTCAGATTTTTGGATTTTTTCGGTAAAGTTTGCATACAATCATATAATTAACTTGTGCTCCAAATATTTCTTTAGTCCAACCAAAATACAAGTATCTAAGGTGTTTCTTAAGTAAAAATATGAGATGAGTACTGATGACACTAAAATATTCAATAAAAAATAATAATGAAATCATCATATAAAATAAATATTGCAAAGTCATAATGAAAATGATCATAATTTAAAAGTACTAATCATGGTAAAATAAGTTTAATAAGTATTAGTTACATTACTAAATATTTAAGGAAAATTAAAATTAGATTTATGTATTTTAATTGTCTAAACCAATGTAAAACTAAAGAACAAATATTCAATATTATTGTCATTCTTAGTGTTGAATTGATTTTCTTTTTGCATTAGTATTAATTTGATTTTGATTTAGTTTTATTATAATTATCAACATCTATGAACTATAACTTTATTGGACCATTCCGAATTCTAAGTTGTAAACTTGAAATAATATATTAAAAGATAAAAACTATGAAATAGTATAAGAAATATTTTAAAATTATATCGAAGTAAATATTTTTATGTATAAAATAAAATTTTAAAATTACACATATAATGTCAGGTTGGTTTTTTTTAGTTAAAATCAAACCAACCCAAATATAGTCGGTTTTTTTTTTCCCAATACAAAACCACGAGTCGGGTTTTTTTTCCAATTTGACTCGATTTGCGATTTGGTTCGGTTTTGTACACCCCTACTCTTAGAGTAATAAAATTGAAATTTGCTGATATAATAGTAAATTATAAATTAAACATGTCATGTAAAAAGTTGAAATAAAAGTTTCTAAAAAAGAAAAAAGGTCATTCTTTTCTAATCAAACTAAAAAGGAAAGTAGATCAAATAAATTGAAACGGAAGAATTATATTATATAAGGAAGAATTTTTATTTATTTATCTTCCTAATACATACTTCCGAGTTTTTTCAGATGGTAATTTGATGAGATGAGCTTCACATATTATTACAGGAGACACCATACCCTCATAGGTCATACTAATCATTATCGTTCTACCGTCCAAATTTTGAATGGTCATTCAAGAATAAATGACATGTTTGATGACATTTGTTTAGCCAAAAAATGTGTTTGTAGTAATAGTTAAATTTGTGAAATTAGAGATTAAGGACATGTGAATTAATATCGATCTTACATTCTCTCTTTTTTGGGGGGATGGGCGGGGGGTGGGTGGGGGGACTAAAAGTAAATACCATTGTTCACTCAAACTCGAACAGTTAGCAGACAAAATACATAATAGAGCAAGTGAAAGGGCTAATAAGATTGGAATAAGTTAAGGCAATCGCATCTCAAGTGTCTGAGAGGCAATTCTACTTTTTCCTGAGCTCTTATCCATTTGTACAAAATGTTTCAAGCTCCTGATGCAAGGCAATCAAAGTTCCAGGAAGTTCATCTTGGGCGACATGTTTCTCCAAACACTATGATCAGCACAAATCATGCCAAGTACTTGTAAAAATTTGGGTTATCTTTGTCCCTCTCTAGGTATTCTCTACTTATCAAATCTTCGATTCTCTTCTTGATAGCTTTGACATCAGGCTATGGAGTATTCAAAACAAAGCAATTAGCTCGGTTGAACTTGAATAACGAACATTAAAATTGAGAAGTAGAAATTTATCCCTGGGATACCTTGAATATCCGTCCCAACTGCTGAAGGCATTCCACAACCAGTTGCTGGTGGGCCAATACTTTATGACTCTTCATAATACGCACAATTGAAGCATCTATAGCATACCGCCTATCCTTGTCAACATCTTCAATTATCTTTTTCTTCTCATCAACAGGAGGGAGAGGTATCTGCATACCATTACAGCAATATCCTCACAGGGTCAGTAGTGTAGTGCAACAATTCATAGTAGAAAGGCTAACCTTACAAATCATTAATTATACCTTGATCCTCCTCATTTTGTCAGTGAACTTTGAGTTGAACTCAAAGACATCAGTCGGAAAAATTGTTTTGGTGCTTGGCTCCTTGTTGAGAATCTTGTACTTCGCACATGAAATGGAATGAAGAAGCCGAACAACATCATCATCTGATAAATTTAATTGCGTCATGATTTCCTGATAACTCAATCTATCCGATGCATTGAAGAGCAGCAGAGCAGAAGCCTACGAAAAGGAAGAAGTTTCAATCTTGTTTTCTCATTGATAACGTAACAGAAATATTTCAAAAATACTAAGCCTATCTGATTTCAAAAAGTAAGCCAACAATCAACCTGATAAGTAGTGACCACGAGCTCAATAGTCTTCTGCTCAAAATTTCCATTTATGTTGCAAGTTCCCAAAGAGTATAGCCACGTAAGGTTCCTGTGCTTCGTTTTTGTTTGATAAAACTCCTCGAATACTTCAACGCACCTAACCTGACAATGCGCAGCATAAAATGAATCAATGACAGGACGTTTGAGAAGAAAAATGATTCAAGAAAAATAAACATGCATCATTCCTTCCCAAAAGTGAACTTCAGCAAGAGGAACAAGGGTCAAAACCAAGATAAAATCAACTGCATAATGCCAATTAACATATTGATATGATATACCATTTCTGCTGGGAGGTTGAGATCAAAAGACTTGTAGCTAGGCCAGAAGCCAGTAGTCAAGACAGTCACCGTCAAGTCAATTCCTGGATTTGCTATTGGATTATTGCTCAAATACTCCTCAAAGCTGGCTTGATTTTCCCTTGCCAATGTCAAATCTGTGACCTATAAGAAGAGAAGAAGAATGTCACCAGAGAACATAGCCTCAAATTCAGCATAAATTGATCTGAATAGCTTACCATTCTCTCCATCTTTGATGTGAACTGCCCCCCATACTGCTGCTTCAACTTTGTTAGGACACTTCTCTCATGTTCATCATTGGCACTGTTACCAAATAACAACCGCCGGGCTAGCTTTATCCTGGAAAAAAAAAGGAAGTCATAAACTTGTAACAGAGAAGAAGCAATTATTCAAATAGTGGTTGAGATACACAATAGAGGTAACTCTACCTATAGAGTTCTGCAAATGAGTCCTTATCACTAATATAAGCTAATAGCTTTACCACCTGCAAGTGAGATCTATTATCAGCTTTCTCTTGCTCCAGTAGTATGAAGAAAAAAAGCAGATGCTCTAGAGGAAAAGAAGAGAAGGGGATCTATAGAGCAAGAGCTCACCTTCTCCAACATCTCTTCAATGGCATCATCACTAAATTTTTCACTCCCGCCTTTTTTGAGAATGTCGTCGCAGAATGTGGCAAGAAGTTCAGTGCTTGAGCTACCAGTAACACCCTTGTTGCAGAAAAGTTCGAAAGCTTCTTTAAGTGCCTAGAAAGTGACAAAGAGGACAGATATTAGCAACTACTTTTACCCTGATGCACAGACCTAATGCACAGAGTAGAACAATTAAATTAGACAACTATCCTTTACTCCAACACACACCTTGTGAAAAAGTGTGCTGTTTTGGAAACAGTTATTCACATATGCCAAATATTTATCATGAAGCTCAATCACTTTCCGAACAAAAACCTGAAAATTCAGATGTAAGTTAACCGCCAAAACCATATTCAAGGATCACATAACAGATTTACTAAGGGATTACACGTTCCTGCAAACATCTCTCTTACCTGCCTGTTGAAAAACACTAGTTGATAAGAAAGAATGAAAGACATTGAGCAATTATATTAAATGCATTCACAAAGAAATACCAGTCTCATCCCTGAAAAGATAAAATGAATTAATTTTGACATTGTAAAAATCAGCAAAAGGGGAAAAGTTAAGATACATAAAAGAAGGAAAGGCTCTTGTTGGTTCCCTAAGAAACTGCTCATGTTCTTTCTTCAAGATAAGTACAGAATTTGATGGCGGTTTCGCTTTAAAGAAACGTTTACCATCTCTTTGCAGTAACGTTCCCAACCACCAAACTATCAATGATCATGTACTGAAGGACAAATAAAGTAATGAAACAAAACAATCACTGAGATGAAGTCAAACTTTGTGACTTCATGCTTTTGACAGAATAGAAGATATGATGTTAAAAAGAAATCTCTGAACAAAACACATCAAAAGCACAAACTTACAACTAAAATAAGCAGAATAGCAATATGCTAGGAACAAGGGTTATGGTGGAGTGCCTATGTACTCCTTACTCCTTCATCAGGTCTCCGGTTCGAGTTCCCTTGGTTACCGAGTCTCATTTATTACGGAGCGCCTTACTCTCAATGTGAGACATCCCGGCGTGAAACCGGATTTACTCGAGCCCCAATGCGGGTACTGAACACCGGGCGGAACCCCCCCCCCCAAAAAAAAAAAAAAAGAAGCAAAATGCTCTAATCAGCAATAAATAACTAGTCTCACAAACTGACAACTGAAGATGTGATACACAATACATTTTAGCAGTAATCTCCCCCTTTCAAGGGATTGCTGTTTTTGTGAATTTTTTTTTAGATGTGATACAGAAGCTGGAGGACAGAAAATCGGCAAGGAGGGAGAGGTTTTGGAGGGAGAGAAACAGATTTTGTGAATTTTTTTTAATTTCTAAATAGGGATATAAATAATTATAGTAAGTGTAAACGTTTGTATTTTCTAAAAGTTGGGTGCTAGGGGGTATTTTGTGTAGATAGCTTTTAAACTTAAAGTATTGATGTCAGAAATGGTGTGTTAAAATATGAAATTAAGTTTGATCAGACACTCGAATACAAGTAGCTTCGCATATTAAAATAGCAAAAACTTCTAGTTTGATGAGTTCCAAGTCAACTCAAACTGTATAAACTCCAAATAAGGAAGAACCAAATTTCTCAAGACCAAAGAATTTGAGAAAAGCATAGATTGTACAAACCTTTTTGTTGCTAGCAGCATCTTCAGCCTGTTTTACCAAAGCTGTACCTTCAGCAGTAACATGCTGCATTCAGATTAAAAAGAAGGATATATGAAGTAACTTATCGGTAGACAATTGAGAATATGATGTCATGAGATCACAAACCTGCTTAAAAATATTGGCGACGGGGTCTAAGCCTCGAGGAATCTTAGAAAAGAGCCTATACATCCTTGATAAATCTTCAACCTAAGAAAATAATCATGATTGTGTCAATTACTGCAAAAAGTAAAATCAGAAACGTGGTCATTAAGATGCTGCTAACTACCTTATCATCTCTTAGTAAAACGCATGGCAACCAGAGTGCAGCTTCTCAAGAGGTTGAGTGGCATACACAGCCAACAACTCATGTAGCACTTTCTGTAGAAAGGTGAGAATAGTAAAGTTGCAGCAAATTTGAAGTTGATAGGCTAGATCCAGAAAAAAGAAGATGTGAACAACAAAAACTGATAGCAACATCCTACATCTTGAAGGTTAAATTTCCAGTAAAGAAATAAGATTAAGAGCTAGAACGAACCTCAAGCAACTTTGTCACGCTGCTTGAATGGAGATAATGAGAGACCCTATCTTTCTCGCGTTTCAAGCACTTCTCGGCCTAAAGTAACATTGACATGATTATGTAGGTTAACATATGGACATTAACCAGAAAAAGGACAGACAGAAGAAACAACAGGGCAAGAATGGCAGAATCAAGGGGTTGCATATGCGGTATACTAACTTTCAACATATAATCTGGATATGAATCTTCAAGGATCCAGTTAGAAGCTTTGCAAGAATAATAAGCCGCAGTGTCCTTGAGCATTGCATCTTCAAAATCGTTCTCATATTTATCCATTGATCCCATTCCAATTTCAACAAATATATCTAGCACATTCTTTAGTAAAGCTCTGTCAATTTGCTCTCCCTCGCGCTCTTGATCAATCTGGTTAGAAGAATGTTATTGGTCAATTAAAAGGAAAAAATAAATGGTAGTGAGAACTCAAAGCAAGACAAAAGGGATACCAGAGATATAACAGCATCCCTGAATTTTCCATTCAACTCTTGATAGACCTGAAATAGAAAACAGTTGCCAGTAAGATATTACCTCTGTCCCATTTTATGTGATACTCTTTCTATTTTAGTCAGTCCCCAAAAAAGGGATATCTTTCCAAATTTAGAAACAATTTAACTTCACATTTCTTGTTTTACTTTGAGTCCGGAGCCAAAAAGGCAACAAAATTGAGTTAAAATTCCAAAAGGGCAATTAAAAATAAGGTTGAAACCAAAAGGGAAACATTTGGACAGAAGGGTGACGTCGTAAGTTTGTGGAGGAAGGTGCAGATTCCCATGCGCCTTACGAGGCGCAAGGCAAGGCGACACAGTACTTGTAAAACGCAGGCGTGCCTGCACCTTGTAAGGCACTTCATCAGAAAAAGAAAAAACAAAGGCGCCCATAAATGAACAGGACCATTAACTTTTTTTGGGGACCTTTATATTATTTGTAAAAAGATGATAATGGGAAACTACACAACCTACAATTTTGTTAGTTTGGTTTTTTTTTTTTTTTGATAAAGGTAAAGTTGTATTCTTCAGCATTAAGGGTATGCTGGCTACCTCCAAAAAGTTACAAGATATATCCATAATTACATAGATCCTAGGAAATCTGCCAACTGTTCTACTTCTTCTATACCTTATTCTTTACACCAAAAAACAACAAGTTAATGCAACTTTCTTTAACTTTCTGAATAGTGTTAGTGATATTCTCATGACACCTGAGGTTTCTCTCTCCAAATAGCCCACCAGACACAGATAGGTACTATAGACCACTATCTTTTTGGGTCTTGCTCCCCCTCCTCCTCATCCAACAACTCAAAAGATCAGCGGTATGTTCTGGCATCACCCAGGGCTCTTGAGAAATGCTGAGAACCATGTGCCACACCTCAAGAGTAATCTTACAGTGTAGGAATAAGTGGTTGTTAGTTTTTTCCTTCTCATGACAAAAAAAACATCTGGAGACGATCTAGAAGCCTCTTTTCTTGAGTTTTACTTAAGTGAGACATTCCCTTCTGGAGACCAACCAGGTGAAGCATTTCGCCTTGGTTGGAGTGTTGCCCTTCCATAATTGTTTCCATGGACCAAGAACTCCCCCTGACTGAGTCATAATCTCTCTCTTATATAGTCTACTCCCAGATAACTTGCCATCAGAGTCGTGTTTCCATCTTATACTATCTAAGGCCTGTGAATTCACCCAATTTGAGTAGCAGTTCAACAATTTTATCCACTTCCCAAAAATTTAGATTTCTCCTGAAGGTGAGGTTCCATCCCTGAGGAGACCAAATCTCATCAATTTTAGCATCAAGATTGGTACAAAATGAAAAGAGATCTGGGAAGACCAAGTTTATACACTCTTGTCCAATCCACTTGTCCCTCCAAAAAATATTTTGTTACCCTCTCCCACTTTGAACACCAAATTCTCCTTCAGACTAGACCATAAATTTCTGATTGATCTCCATACTGATACTCCATACATGCTATCTACTACATTAGACACCCATTCCTCATTCTGCCCATACTTGTTGAGAATTACTCTTCTCCATAATGTGTGATCTTCAACGACAAATCTCCAAAGTCATTTAGAAAGTAGACTTTTGTTCTGGACCCTCAAGTTTTTTATACCAAGACCTCTTGTCTTCTTGCTTAGTAAGGCTGTTTGCCATTTAACTAAGCATATTTTTTTCCCTTCTTTATTCCCCGACCATAGAAAATCACGTCTCAATTTATCTAACCTCTCTTCTACCTTTGCTGGTAAAGGGAAAAGTGACATAACATATGTAGGCAACGCTTCCAGAACCGAATTGATCAGAGTGACTCTTCCTCCCAGAGATAGATAATTTGCCTTTCAATTAGCCAACCTCTTCTCTATCTTCTCAATGATTCCATCCCAAATCTCAAGCTCCTTATGATTATTCCCCAAAGGCATTCCCAGGTAAGTAGTTGGTAAGTGATCTATCTGGCATTGCAAGATGCTTGCCAACATCTGTATATTCGCCACTTCCTTGATTTGGAAGATGCTGCTTTTCCTCCAGTTCACAGCCAGCCCGAAAATAGTCTCAAAAATCACCAAAACAACTCTAATGTAACTTATAACTTGTTCTGCCTTTGCATCGCAGAATATTACTGTGTCATCTGCATATAAAAGGTGACATATTTGCAAATCAACCCCTGACTGTTTACCTATGTTGAAGCCCTTTATCCAGTTGTTCTGATTGGCCATTCTAATCCTATTGTTAAGACCCTCCATAGCTAAGATATATAGGAAAGGGGAGAGAGGATCTCCGTGTCGTAGTCCTCTCTTCGAAGGAAAGAAACCAGCAGGTTCTCCGTTAACAATTATGGAGAACCTGACAGTTTTGATGCAAAAACCTATCCATTTAAGCCATTTGTCTCAAAATCCCATCTGCTTCAGAATATTAAGTAGAAACTCCCAAGTGACGTGATCATATGCCTTTTCTATATCAAGCTTGCACATTATTCCTGGGATCTCTCCTTTAATCCTTGAGTCCACACACTCACTAGCTATTAACGCGGCATCCATAAGTTGCCTACCTTGAATGAAGGCCATTTGGTGATTGTTCACTAACTTCTTACCACTTTCTTTAATCTCTCGGCCAACAGCTTACCAAAAACCTTGTACACACCACTAATGAGACTTATGGGTCTGAAATCCCTAAGTTCCATAGCTCATGTCTTCTTTGGGATTAGAGCCACATAGGTGGCGTTGAGGCTCTTCTCTATTTCATGTCTTTCGTGAAATTGTCTCACTGCATTCATGAAGTCTGTCTTCAGTATCTCCCAAAAGTTTTGGAAAAAACTCATTGGGAAGCCATCTGGTCCCGGGGCCTTATCAACTGACACATGATTTTATGCAATTAAAAAACTTCATCTTCCTTAAATTGCCACTGCAATCATTCATTTTCCTCTTGTGTAATGCTTTCCGCTCCCTGTAGATTAAAATCTAGCCTTCATTGTTCTATTTCACTGTAAAGATTTTGGTAGTAACAGATTATGTATCCTTTAATTGCTTCTGAATCTGATACTGTAACCCCTTCCACCATCAACTTGTCAATAGTGTTAAATCTTTTACAGGTTGTAGCCATCCTCTGGAAATACTTGGTATTTTTGTCTCCGTGTTTGAGCCAATGTACTCTAGACCTCTGCCTCCAAGCTATTTCCTCATTTTTTGCAACATCTTTAAACTCCATTGAAAGATGTACTTTCTGAAGTAACTCATCCTCTGTAGTAATCTCAACTCCTGAGTCTTTTCTAAAATTGACAGCTGATTCAAAATTTCCTCTTTGTTCTGATTCCTATTCTCGAGCTTCCATTCGTTTAGCTTCCCCTTTAGCATCTTCAACTTGGAAGCTAGGACATAAGAACCCGTACCAGTGATATTGAAAGATGCTCACCATTCTTTAACCTTGTCTGAGAAACCCTCTACCCTTAACCACTATTGTTCAAACTTGAAGTAAACTTCTTCAAATTTAAATCTCCACATTCAAGCATAATTGGATTGTGGTCAGAGCCTATTCTGGGAAGCATGTTCTGTTTAATTCGTGTGAAGGTCTCATCCCACTAGGAAAATAAAAACCTATCAATTCTGGAGGCAGACATGTGGTTGTCCCCCCCTTCTCCATGTGAAAGACCCCCCCCCCCCCCAAATAAAGGAGGATCGATGAACTCCATCTCATTGATCCATTCAGAAAATTCAGTCATTGGAGTGGTAATTTTGTGCCCTTCTGATCTTTTGTTTGGATATCTTGTGGCATTAAAATCTCCACAAGCTACCCAAGGCCCACTACACAGTTCTTTGATGTTGATGAATTCTTGCCAAAGTTCTCTTCTAATCATTGGATCATAGGAAGCATACATAGCTGAGAGAAACCATGAGAATGCCTGATTAATGCCTTCAA
This sequence comes from Solanum commersonii, assembly GCA_029007595.1. Taxonomy (NCBI): domain Eukaryota; kingdom Viridiplantae; phylum Streptophyta; class Magnoliopsida; order Solanales; family Solanaceae; genus Solanum; species Solanum commersonii. The sequence goes on from JAJTWQ010000613.1 coordinate 34,676, forward strand.
ACTTGCAGGTTACCATTTGATTTGCTGCTATCACCAGCTCTCCTTTCCACACCGTCTTATCCCACATTACTATGATACCACCGCTTCTGCCTATAGAATCCAAATGAAATTCCCCATCCATCTATTTTGCCATAATTGTTTGAATACATTCACCTCAGGTCCTCCCATTTTGTCTCAACCAGAACATAAAATCAGCCCCCCAATGTTGAATTAATCTCCTGACTATCCCCCTTTTATCTTCTCCATTTACCTCCCCCCCCCCCCCTTACATTCCAAGAAGGGATTTTGACTTTCATTGGAGATTTGTGTTTGTTATTCTCCCCCTGTTTCTTGACTCCCCTTCTTTAAACTTAACATGGAATTCCATATTTCTTTTAGTTTAGGTTTATTCTGTAAAATAAAATTCAATAAAAAATAAATAGAAATAAGAATTCATTCGAAATACTAAATAAGAATAAGGAGTCTTTATGTCGCATTACCGAGGACCTCGTTTCATCTTCTTTGGGATTGTGTTCTTTGCTTTGATTGGTGTTGTCTCCACTTTCTTCTGCCTCAATTCCCCCCTCTTTTGATCAATTCTCAAAAATAGATCAAAAGCCACCTTATCATATCCTTCAAAAGCAACCCTAAAGAGTTGGGTGAGTTTAAGTACATTGGATTGTACCCAAAGTGAAGCTTTGTCTTCAATTTCTTGTTCTGAGAGACAATCATTACTTTGAAGAAGAAGAGGATCTTCAAATAATGTAATTTGCTCAGAAGAGCAGCTGCCCTGATGAAGTTCTCTCTTATCAGTTTCTACTGAATTAATTCCTACCTCCTCGGTATCATAGATAGCCATAGGCATGTTGTTATCTTCATCCTCCAATACTTCTGATCCATCGAAAGTTGCCACATCATCCTTAGCAAAAGATGCTTCGGTTCTCACTCCAAACCCCATCTCCATCTCTAATATTCTCGAGCTCGAAAAGGAACTATTCTCTGTCGAAAAGAGGTTGTCAACAAAAGGTTCCTTTTCCAACAGAATTGGGTCTTTCTTAGGCAATTGGGCTTCCAAGAGAATGGGGACTTTTCCAGGTCCAATTAATTTGAGTTTTCAAACACTTTTGAGATATTTTCTTGCATCATGATGAGTACTCTTGATTTTTTATTATTATTATTATTATTATTATATATATATATATATTTCGATTTTTTGGATTTTGGGTTTATATTTTTCTAAATCCGAAACCAAATTAAAAAATCAAACAAAATAAATTATTAATCTAAAACCAAAAAAACCAATCCAAATTAGTATTCGGTTCAATTTGGTTTGGTTTTTCGGTTTAATCCAAATAGTGTACACCCCTACTTTTACGTATTCGTAATTAACTTTAAAAAAATGAATTGTATATTTTATTATTATACTAACTATTATTAATATTTTAAAAAATTAATAACTAATGTTAAGAGTAACCATGAAAAAATAATTTTCTTTCCAAATGTTAAAATGATGAATGAAAATAAAACATTATGAGAGTAATATTCTTTATCTTTTTATTGGTTCTAGAAGTTTTCATATCATCATTTTTAAGGTAATCAAGTCATGTCAATTGCCAAGTAAACACCTAATCTAATTTGATTTCGTTAAATATATTGCATCATGAGAAAGGCGTAGGCTCCATGCGCCTTACAAGGCGCAGGCAGACCTGCGTCTTACAAATACTGTGTAGCCTTGCGTCTTATAAGGCGCATGGGAACCTACACCTTCTTCCACAAAACTCACGGCGTCAACCACCCGTCCAAATGCTTCCCTTTTGGTTTCAACCTTTTTTTTTGTTCCTGTTTTGGAATTTAAACTCAATTTTGTTGCCCTTTTTAACTCCGGACTCGTTTTACTTTATAGCCACAAAGTTTCTATAGCTTACTTTATACCACAAGTTTCAAAATTCTTTTTTTTCCATTAAACTTCGTGTCAAGTCAAACACCTTCACATAATTAGGATGGAGGGACTAAAAAGTGACATCTTTACGTAAAAAGATGTGGTAGAAGTTGAGAGTAGGCAAAACCCAGAAAACAGAATTAAAAAAAATCAATATAGAAGCCATGAGTTGAGCTTAGTGCTTTAACCAAGTGATCAGGTGGAGATGTTTTAAAAGATAACCATAGAAACAAAATTTTGATTGAAAAAAGAAGGAGAACAGTAAATTACGATCACGAAGCAAGTTAATCCAACTTCATTAAGGTTCGGCGAGAGATTTAGGGCAATGAAATAGCGGTCAAGAAAATGGAATAATCTCGATAACCATCTGATCATGACCTTATGATTTGACCACCTTTACCAGCTCTCACAACATGAACTCGTCATGTTTTTCTCTCAAAGAAGGCAATACCTATTTTGAAATTGAATTGCACAGTGAAATTTAGAGAAGGTAGAATTATTTGGAGAAACAAAAATTAGGTAAACAAACTTTAAGCCAAATTTGAGTTTTCATCATTTTAAATCTCTTAAGCGAAATTGCATTCCTAAAATAACATACAAAAGCATCCATGAAATTTAGCCGTGTTTTTTAAACTTCTCTCCACCTTTTTTTTTTTAATTAAGGTAACATTACTTCTATATATCCACAGGTATACTACATCAAAGTGTAGTCCCCCTCCAAAAAGTTTTACTTACATCATTCCTAGGATCTTCTAGTTACAATCAGTCAATAATATTAAACACATTTTCAGCATCTTCTATCACTACTTGCTTACACCAAAAATAATAAAGCCCTAGGCAATTAGTCTTTATCTTCTGGATATTGTTCTGTTTTCCTTCAAAGCATCTTTGATTCCTTTCCTTCCAAATTGTCCACCAAATGCAAGTTGGGACAGTCCTCCATCTCTTCTCATTTTTTCACTGCATTTCCATCCTGTTCAGCATTGTTGGACTTCTATAATACTCCTAGGCTTTGTCCACTTAATCTTCCTCTTTTGGATAAACATACGCCACAATTGATCGGTCCATTTGCGGTGTAAAAGATGGTTGGCTTTGTCTCCCTGTTCTTCACATAGATAGCAACTAGAGCGTAGATTGGGTTTTCTCTTGTTTAAGTTCTCATGTGTCAAGACCCGTTTGCTTTGCCAAGAGCCATGTGAAGTAATTCACCTTGTAGGGAATTTCTCGTTCTCCGAGATCATCCTCCAGGGCCATCTTGCATGATGCTCCTCCGTAGACCTGGAGTTCTCCATGCGATTTTCGGTGAACTCTCCCCCTCTCCCCCTTCCATACTAATCTATCTTCCTCTCCTGTCAAATTGGTAGCCATTTGCATTGTATCATGAAATCTTGCTATGGTTGTCATCTCCCAATCATTTAGTCCCCTTCTTAGAAACAGGTTCCACCCTTGTCACATTTATAACTCTATCATTGTTGCTTCTTGTCCTTGGCTCGAGACTATGTAGTGCGGGGAAGGCATGTTTGAGTGCTTCTGTCCACACCAAATGTCATTCCAAAAAGCTACTTTTCTCCATTGCCCACCTTGCGGCTTGTTCTCTCTTTGACCGACTGCCATAGGTTCACGATGAACCTCCATAGACTACAATTGTAAGGGTTGGTGACCACCTTTGTCATCCATTTATCCTCCATGACATATTTTTCTATTATTACTTCCTTCCATAGAGATACTTCTGGTGAGACAAATTTCCATAACCATTTCATCATCAAACTCTTGTTTTGGGTTTTCAACTCTCTAATATTGAGTCCACCCCCTCTCTTACTTACCAGCAGTTCCTCCCATTTGACCAAATGGTACTTTCTCTTATCTTCGCTTCCCTGCCATAAGAAGTTCCTCCTAATCACATCAACCTCTTGGTTACCTTGGGGTATAGGGAATAATGACATCATGAGGCAGTTTGCAAGCTTCCTTTCACATTTCTCAATTACTCCACTCCATATTTCTTTTGACTTGCTCTTAGACCCCAAAGGCATTCCCAAGTAGGTTGTTGGTAATTCACCCACTTTCCCTCCTAGTGTATTGGCTAGGTCTTCAATATTTATCACTATGTTGACTGGATAGATGAAACTCTTGCTCCAGTTTATGTGCAGACCTGAAACAGCCTCAAAAATATTGAAGATGACCCTCAAAATCAGCATCTACTCCTCTACTGCATCACAAAAAACTAGAGTGTCATCTGCATATTGTAGATGAGTAATCTCTAGATTATTTCTTGTATTATTTCCCAGTCTCGAGACCTCGTATGACGAAGAAGCCACATGGGCTTCTATTGATCGAGAATAGAGAATTTTGAGCTTATGCTTTGTCTAATCCATTTTAGCCATTTTGTTCCAAATCCCATCCTTTGTAACAGATTCATCAAAAAGTTCCAATTTAAATGATCATATGCATACGGATATCCGGTTTACATAGGATCCTTTGGTTTCTTCTCTCTCTCTCTGAGTCTACACTTTCATTGGCTATCATCATCCATGATCTGCCTATTCTTGATGAAAGCCATTTGTTGTCTATCCACTAGCTTATGTATCACTTTTTTCAGTCTTTCGGCCAAAAGTTTTGCAATTATCCCCCATATCCTTTTCTTCATATTCAATGGGATGAAGAAGCAGGAAGAGCAGCCTTTTCAAAATTTGAATCTTATAATAGTGGGAATAAAACTAAAAGATAATATTCCTCTTGGGAAAGCAATGCCTGAATTACATTCAGATCCCAAAAAAATGTTGATACTTGAACGCCGGATCCTTATTAAAAAAAAATCATAGAGGCATAAAATAAAATCACAGAAGGCACCAAGTGAAACTACCCGTACTAAGCTCTCTTTGTTTACATGGCAAAAATTGACTAATGATTTTCTGTTTTCTTTATTAAAGAAATCATTTCTATAAGTTCCAAACATTCAGAATGGTAAATAGAGAGCAAACTATCAAGAATGGTACATGGATATAACAAAATCAAAGAATAATTAAGAATAGTACTTCTTCAATTCTTATTTTTTGTTTGGTTTATTGAAGTAGCTTGTTTAATTTCTACTAAATGAAATGCAAATGAAAACTGCAACTATGCTTACCATTGTTGTGATATATACTTCAAAAGCTTCACGATATTTGTCATATAGCTGTTGAGAGTAATTATGTGGGGGATTCTGAGTACACATGTTGTAAATTGTCCTGTTAGTAGACTTAAGGAAACAAAAGGTGCATCATCAAATCCAAGTTATCTACATGCCTAACATTGCATGGAGTCCAATCCATGTTTCAGATCGATTACGCTACGTTGGTTCATTGTGATTTCAATATCTTCACAATTTAACAGAATGCAACCCTACACAAATTCCAAAAACCTGTTGAAAGAATGATCTTATTAAATACCAAAGTGTGATGTTGGACAGGCTACACACTTGGCTGTATCCTTGAAATATGGATCAGAATACTTGGGTTTTAAGGCATCAAAGTGGGGGGCTGTTAAGGAGCAATGCATACTAAGAATCGCACAAGTACCTTGAGCCATTTAAGGTCTCACTATAGAAAGGGTAGAAGAATATGACTACATATTGGAGGCTTAAATTCAAGTAATACAAAGAGGAGAGAAGATAAAGGAGCACAAGAATAGAATACAATAATAAAGGAACGAATCAAAATTCACTAACTGGAAATATTCTGAATTACCAGAGTTATAGATGCCTAATTGGAAAAGGTAGTGGGTTTTTTATTGTTTGATCTTGGTCTTCTAACGATTCTTTACCACTCTGAATTAAATATTTAGTTGGGTGTATAGGACTTTCAGATGAATTATCAAGAACAAATGAACCATTTATGTAACTAAACAAGTCCAAACTCCAAAATTTAAGAAGTGCTGAGATAAGCGTAAAGTTAAAGTACATGTCACAAAAAAAGAAGCCTTCGAGAGAGAGCTCCACAATAAGAGTACAATAATGTGCAGTAGAGACTACCTACATTGAGCCAAAATAAAACCCTAAGTAATTACCTCATCCGCAATTGATTTTACTTGCCAACTAATCGTCTAAGCTCATGATTCATAACAAAATAACTCACAGGTATAACTCAATAGCCATGTGAGCTTACTATTTAATTTTTATTCGTGCTTATTACTCGGTGAAAAGGATTCTACTCTAAGTTCTATTTAGGAATTGATTCTGCAATTCTTTGCAAGCTCTTAACTTCCTTTGCCCTGGAAGGGGCACTTTTCAGGAAACTGCAGTTATTGGACTAGTCGGCTGGTATCATATGATACATCTCTAAGCACATTCAACGTAATTGATTGATTCCTAACGATTCTGAATTGGTTTCCCAAGACCCTGACTTGATAGGAATTCCACAAGAACTAAGTTTCACCAAGTAATTCCTAGTGCCTAGATAAACTAGAGTTACCAAAATTGCACACTTTTCCTTAATAAAAATCTTTTTAGGGTTACATAAAAAAAACCGTTTACACAACATTTTCCAATTAACGTATATAAATTAATAAGTAAATAAAACTGAGAATACCAAAAGAAAATACACATCAAAGACATTGAAAAGCTAAGTTGCTTGGATCCTTCAAAAATTTACTAATCCGACATGCACCCGTCGACATTTTTTGAAGATTAAGGCAACATAGCTGAAAAGTCTAAAGTTTCAGGCAGTTAACAAAAGAAAACAAAGTTCTGGTATTAGTTGTTCGTATTGAATTTCTAGTTTGCATGAATTTCGTCAGTTGCACATAGAATGAACCAAAAATTAAACTCAAACCCTACCAGTAATGAACACTAAATCTCCACTATACCTAACTTCAAAAAGGACAAAACAGTCATGCTCAGAATAAACTATAGAGAAAGAAAAAACAACATAAGACTAGTCCATCAATCACAACTTTGAAGAACACAAAATCAACCACAACAAAAAAACACAATTTCAATAGCTACCTTGGTTTTTCATTCAGGGTTATTGCAAATATATCCCTACTATTTTTGGGTTTTATGCATTTTTACCTCAAGTGCTTGAGTACTCTTTTCTTTTCTTTTTTTTGAGAATGTTGTCTATGCTTTTCAGATTTTCTATATTTGATTGATCAAATGTTTGGAAAATCCTTTCACTAGGAAAACTACTTTCCTAATGAATATAGCGAAACCGATTTGCATAAGTGACATTCTAAGTTTATTGTCTCCTCTTACCCACCCAATCCTCCACCATTTCTGCTGGGATGTTGAGATCAAAAAAACTTGTAGCTAGGACAGAAGCCAGTAGTCAAGATAGTCGTCAAGTCAATTCCTGGATTTGCTATTGGATAATTGCTCAAATACTCCTCAAAGCTGGCTTGATTTTCCCTTGACAATGTCAAATTTGTGACCTATAGAAAGAGAAGAAAAATATCACCAGAGAACATAGCCTCAAATTCAACATAATTGATATGGATAGCTTACCATTCCCTCCATCTTTGATGTGAACTGTCCCCACACTGCTGCTTCAACTTTGTTAGGATACTTCTCTATGTTCATCATTGGCACTTTTATCAAATAACAGAGAAGAAGCTACTATTCGAGTAGTGGTTGAGATACACAGTAGAGGTAACTCTACCTATAGAATTCTGCAAACAAGTCCTTATCACTAATATAAGCTAACAGCTTAACCACCTGCAAGTGAGATCTATTATCAGTTTCTCCTGCTCCAGTAGTAGGAAGAAAAAAAAAGACGATGTTCTAGACGAAGGGAAGGGGATCTATAGAGCAAGAGATTCACATATCCCAAATTCCGAACAAAAACTTGAAAATTCAGAATTAAGTTAACCGCTGAAAACGTATACCTGTTCCTGCAAACCAGCCACATCTCTCTTATCTGCCAGTTGAAGAAGAACACTAGTTGATCACAAAGAAATACCAATCTCATCATTTAGAGAATCATCCTAAAAAAGTGAAATTAATTAATTTTGACATTGTTCTAACCAGCACAAGGGAAAAGTTATAAAAAGAAGAAATGCGATAAAAAGCACTTGTTGGTTCCGTTCCCTAAGCAACTGCTCATATGTTATCAAAATATTTGGGCTTAAAGCTCTTTAATGTTTGAAGGCTACAATAATGAAGTGAAAATTTTATAATTTGTTATGTTTTGTCATCCTTTTTATTTGTTTTCCTTTTCTAAGTTTAATAAATTGTGTATGCTTATATGTTTTGCACAGTTATTTCATTCACTAAGCGTATACGTCTAAAAGAAAAAGGTTTTAATTTGCCATTTAAGAAGAAAACTATGCTTCTAGTTTCTATTATTATTTTATTAATCATTACTCTAAACTATGAGATTAATTTCATTTTTTTGGAGTAGACCGGAGAAAACAATTTCTTTTTGCTTGAAAAAATAAATAAATTGGTACAGGCATATGTTTGTCTCTGGTAAGCAGTAACGAGAACGATGTGATGGGACATAAGAGGTTAATTCCATTTCATTTTGGGCTATAATTTATTAATTCAGGTAAGACTATGGATTCAAGTCCCATCGCACTAAAATGGTAAGACATCAGTTAAAGTTCGGATGCACATAATGAAAAAAATGTTTGAGGGTAAAACGGTAGATTAAAGTTCTATTGCACCAAGAGGATACGACATCAATTTGAATTTTGATGCACCATGATGATAATACGTTGGGTTCACGTCCCAGATTATTGTGATTGTACAATGAATATGGGCATGAGAAAAAAAAAGAAATCATGATAGTCATCACTATGGCTAAATGAACATTGTGGGTTCTCCAAATAGTCCTTCAAAATGTGAAGGTAATTTTTTATTATCAAAATGGTATGAAAGGTTGTCGACCTAACAATTTGATAAGTTTATAAATTTTGCATCAAAAGAAAGGAAGATAAAGTGTGTACACTTGACCTTTCAAAGTGATGTTGAGGTGTGTTGTGCAAAAATGAAAAATTTCAAAAGGTATGACAATAAACATAATGCAGGAAATTTATGAAGCACATACAAATGATTGGTCCATTCCTTGAAGAGAATGTGACTTGTGATAAGAATCATGAATGCTCGACTATTCTGAAAGTGAATGAGTCAAGATATGATAAAAATATTATGGATTGGATATATGTCACAACTATCTCTACGGAAGGTTTGAGAGAAATAAATAAATTTTATTTGGTGAGAATAGCCAATGGTACGTGTACGTTTATACATCATAAATATTATGGTATGTTTGTGAACTATCGAAAGGGCAAAAGAAATAATTCTTGTCTATAAAGGTTGTGACCATGACCAAATTAATATTATTGTGTGGCAATGCAAATTTGTCATTGATTGTGTACCTATGGTATGACAAAAGTAAAAGCAAAGAAACATTTCTTGCTTGTAATTGCTGACCATGACAATAATAATATAATTTTCTCCTTGAAGGAGATGTTCACCATACGAATGGTGTCTGAAATATGTGATAGTACAAAATTAGCTATGAGGCTCTAACCGAGTTGTGTTATTATCGGAGTAATAATATTGGGGTTGTAGTAAGTCTCAAAAATAAATTTGTAAGTTTCGGATGAATAGAAATATTGAGACTATAAATTATGAAAAGTTTTAATATCTTGATTACTACAATCGAAGTGGGTTATAAATCTTTATGTAAGATTACCCATTGTTTTTTCCTCTTGTTTGTTGCACACAAACATAGGCATGCTGATGGAATCACATGCAAAAGTAAATTATAAGTGTATTGAAATAAAGATCAGTTGGCCTGATCGGTTGACCATTCTGGTTTAAATGATGCAAAAGTAATTGAGAATTCATTTGGCTTATATGATGAAGAAATAAAAAATTCTTCAAGAATTCTCTTATGTTGCTTGTTCTTTGATAATTAGATCATTATATCATTGTACCAGCTAAGGTTGAGATTGTACTCCTTGAGATTTTTGAGACATATAAAAAGGTGAAT
>JAJTWQ010000614.1:0-43763 GCA_029007595.1 Solanum commersonii
TGTTCTAAAATTCGGTTAGACCCATTTCCCACTCAATTTGACCCCCTGAATAAGAATATGAAGTCGAATTTCCGAAATAATGCATGGATTTTGAGATATATGGAAATTACAATTTTAGGTGTTTCCGAAGCACGTTTTCGGGCATTTTTTGGGGTCGTTTCAATATCTCCCCCTTGGGAACATTTGTCCTCGAATGTCAAAGAAACGTACATGAGAGACATAAACATGGAAAAATCAGCCCACATAAGGATGCAACAATGCACTTACACCTCATTTCAAAAACTTCAACATAGTTGTAAAACCACAATGAACTTGTTAACTTAAACATGAATGTATGCAATGACATGAGGGCTGAACTTAAGACATGAGATTTTATAAAGGGCTTAGATCAATACCTTAGGCTTGAGTGGAGTGGAAAAGATAAGGATATCGCCTTTGCATGTCGCTTCGGCCTCCCCAAGTAGCACTTTCAACTTGTTGATTTCTCAAAAGGACTTTAATGGAAGCCACATCTTTGTTTCTCAACCTCTTCACTTGTCTATCTAAAATCTGGACCCGAGAACTCTACATAGGTTAAATTATCTTCAACAACACCCACAAACATCAAGAGACACAATGGCATTCGGATCACCTACACACTTCCTCACATAGTTTATGAAATACCGGATGAACCAAATCCATTTCGCTAGGCAATTCCAACTCATAAGCTACCTTGCCAATTCTCCTCATCACCTTATAAGGACCCACGTATCTTGGGCTCAACTTGCCTTCTTGCCAAAACGAACCACACCTTCATGGGTGACACCTTCAAATAGACCCAATCACCAACTTGGAATTCAAGAGCCACTTCTTCTCACATCGGCATAGGACTTTTGGCGACTTTGGGCGTCTTCAACCTTTCTCTAATCATCCCTAACCTTCTCAAGAGCCTCCATAACTAGATCTGGTCCTAACAAGGCCACCTCACCAACCTCAAACCATCCCAACCGGTGATCTACAACGCCTCCCGTAGAGAGCCTCAAAAGGAGCCATACCGATGCTAGAATGATAACTATTGTTATAGGCAAACTCAATCAATGGAAGATGATCATCCCAACTACCCTTAAGTTCCAATACACAAGCCCTAAGCATATCCTCAAGTGTTTGGATAGTCCTTTCGGCTTGTCCGTCCGTTTTGCGGGTGAAAGGCCGTAGTAAGCTTAACTCTCGTACCTAGACCCCTTTGAAAGGACTTCCAAAAGTGTGAAGTAAATTGAGTACCACGGTCCGATATGATGGATAGAGGAATCCCATGCAACCTTACCAAGTCATGAATATATAATCTTGCATAATCTTCCGCCCCCATATGTTGTCTTTACCTAGGTAGAAAATGAGCCGATTTTGTCATCCTATCAACCACCACCCAAATAGAATCAAAACCTTTTCTAGTCTTGGGTAAACCAACTACAAAATCCATATTAATTTCTTCCCACTTCCAAGTAGGAATCTCTATGTCTTGGGTTAGGCCACCCGGCCTTTGATGTTCGGCCTTGACTTGTTGGCAACTATGACAACAGGAGGCAAATTTGGCAATGTCCTTCTTCATGCCTCCCCACTGATACACATCTCTCAAATCTCTATACATTTTGGTGGGGCAGGGGTGGATGGAGTAGGAAGAATTATGAGCCTCCTCAAGAATTTTCTCCCTCAAACCATCAACACAAGGCACACACAACCTACATTGGTACCTAAGGATACCATCTCCCCCTTGGGAGGAGAAAACTTCCACCTTGCCCTCTTTCACCAAGGCCTTGATTCTAACAAGGAAGAGTCAAGATCTTGTTTTTCTATCACCTCGTCAACCAAGGAAGACCTAGCACCATCAACAACGACCACACCACCATTACCAATCTCTTCCAACCTAACCCCCAACCTAGCCAACCGATGCACCTCCCTAGCCATTTCCCTATCACCAATATCAACATGAGCTAGGCTACCCATAGACACCCTACTCAAAGCATCCGCCACCACATTAGCTTTACCGGGATGATAATGCACACTCATATTATAATCTTTAAGAGATTCTAGCCACCTTCTTTGTCTCAAGTTGAGATCTTTTTGGGTGAAGACATATTGGAGACTCTTATGATCGGTAAACACATCAACATGTACCCCATACAAGTAATGACGCCAAATCTTTAAAGCAAACACCACCGCGGCTAATTCAAGATCATGCGTAGGATAGTTCTTTTCATGCACTTTGAGTTGTCTATAAGCATAGGCTATCACCTTACCATTTTGCATTAGAACACAACCCAAACCAACTCTAGAAGCATCACAATACACAACAAATCCCTCAAGCCCATCCGGTAGTGACAATATAGGAGCGGACACAAGTTTATCTTTCAAGGTTTGAAAACTCCTTTCGCACTCATCGGTCCACTCAAACTTAGCCTTCTTCTGTGTCAACTTAGTCATGGGAGAAGCAATAGAAGAAAACCCATTCACAAATCTCCGGTAGTAACCCGCTAAGCCCAAGAAGCTCTAATATCCGGCGGGGTCAATGGCCTAGGCCAATTTCTAATCACATCGGTCTTCTTAGGGTCCACCTTAATGCCATCCCCGACACCACATGACCTAGGAAGGCAACCTCCCTCAACCAAAATTCACACTTTTCATACTTGGCATACAACTTCTCCTCTCTCAATCTTTGCAACACAACCCTCAGTGACCCATATGTTCTTCCTAAGCTATGCGAATAGTTAAAAATATCATCAATGAAGACCACAACAAAGGAATCAGGTAGGGTTTAAAGACTCTATTCATTAGGTCCATAAAGATAGCCGGTGCATTGGTTAACACAAAGGACATGACCACAAATTCATAATGCCCATACCTAGTCCGGAAGGGCTGTCTTAGGAATGTCACACTCCCTCACCTTCACTTGATGATACCCGGACCGAAGATCAATCTTAGAGAAGTGGCTAGCCCCCTTGCAATTGGTCGAACAAGTCACCAATCCTAGGAAGAGGATATTTATTCTTGACGGTGACCTTATTGAGTTGCCAGTAATCAATACACATCCTAAGGGACCCATCTTTCTTCTTCACAAACAACACCGGTGCACCTCATGGTGATTGGCTAGGCCTAATAAAACCCTTCTCCAACAAGTCCCTCAATTGTTCTTTCAACTCCTTTAACTCCGTCGGGGCCATATGGTAAGGGGAATAGAAATAGGTTGAGTATCGGGGGAGGAGAGGTCTATGCGAAAATCTATTTCCCTTTCGGGAGGAACAAGGAAGGTCATTAGGAAAGACATCAAGAAATTCATTTACGACCGAAACTGACTCTATAGGAAGGGTTTTGGACTCCACATCTCTAACCATCACAAGGTGATAGAGACACCCTTTAGAGATCAACTTACGGGCTTTAATGCAAGAGATGAACCTACCCTTGACTACCACATTTTGGCTTTCCCATTCAAGAGAATGGGTTCACTAGGGAATTGGAATTTGACCCTACGGGTTCTACAATCAATGGAAGCATAGTATGCATGCAACCAATCCATCCCAAGAACAACATCAAAATCGACCATGTTCAACTCAACAAGATCACAAGGCAATATTTTATGCAAGATGCAAATAGGACAATTCTTATAGACCTTCCTAGCAACCATATATGCACCAATAGGAGTAGACACCTTATATGACTCATGCAACAAGTCAGGCTCAACATAAAACTTTTTGGCAACAAAGGGGGTGACAAAAGAAAGAGAGGCACCCGGATCAATTAATGCATATACATCAAAGTCAAAGATTTTTAACATACCGATAACGATGTCGGGGACTTCATCGACCCCTTGCCTCCCATGCAAAGCATAAAATCGATTGTGCCTTGGGGCACCACCTTGTCGACCCCCTCTCCCCAAAGGAACCGCATTGGCACCTTGTGGACGGACCTCCTTACCCTTGTTGCGATTCCGAGGACAATCTATTGCCTTGTGCCCCATTTTCCCACAACTACAGAAGACCCTTGGCCTTGATGAAACTGGCCTCCCCTTCGACTTTGGAACTTGCCCTCAAAACGGGCTCTCTTGGCCTCATGACCCCTCCTCTTCCTCAACTTCTCTTCCTCCATTTGTTCGGCATAGACCATCAAGCGGGACAAGTCCATGTCACTAATCAACATTGCGGACCGGCATTCTTCACTCACTAGGTCGGACACACCCATCACGAATTTGTTCATTCTAGATCGTGAGTCGGCAACTAAGTGTGGAGCATATCTTGAAAGTTGGTTAAACTTGAGGGCATACTCCCTCACACTCATAGACCCTTGTTTTAAATTCATGAACTCCACCAATTTGGCTTCCCTAAGCTCAAGAGGAAAGAATCGATTAAGGAAAGCCGTTTTGAACTCTTCCCAAGGCACCACATAGTTTGCCCCCTTCTCTTCTTTCCATTGGTTGTACCATATTTGGGCCACCCCTTTTAGTTGGTAGGCCGCCAACTCTGCCTTATCTTCTGACCTCATGCCCATGATAGCTAATATCTTGTGGACTTCATCAATGAACTCTTGATGGTCTTCATCTAACTTAGACCCATAGAATTCCGGGGGATTCATCTGCACGAAGTCTCTCACCTGAGATGCCGGGGTAGGAGCCTGAGGAGCTTGGGCCCCGTGGTTGGCTTGATTAGCCATAGCTTGAGCAAATAAAGTAAGGGCATCCTGAAGATCCCCATTGGTCGGTTGTTCCTCGGGTGCGCGGGCTCGTCTTCCTCTTGTATTAGGCATGATCTAGCTTAGCAAAGAACAACCGTTAGGGAAAAAAAAACTTAATTCAACTCTACCCACGACTTAGAACATGAAGAAGGGAAACATTTCCTAAAACGTCTCATAGCCTCCTACTCATAATTGTGGTGCACAACACAACCATGAATCGGACTCTAATCAACGCGGTGTGTTGGACTCCGAGGATCTATCAACCTAGTGCTCTGATACCAAGTTTGTCACGACCCAAGCCTAGGGCTTAGACGTGACCGGCGAATGGGGAACCCGAGGGAACCCCAAACAAGCCTCATAGCATATCATTACACATCCTTGGTCGCGGAAGCAATTAAAATGATCATAAGCACTAAGCATAATCAAGGAGAAATTGGGACTAAGGGAGCAAGACAAAAAGAGAATAATACATAAATACCATAGATGAGTCAAGCTCAAACATAATACACAACTTGTCCAACACCACCTCTAAACATGGATACTTAGCGGGGGCCGAGACAAACTACCGGGCTCACCCTCATAGTCAATACATAATTAAAAGGAAAAGGTCTTATACATAGCAAAAGATCATGAGCAACGTCCCCGGAATGGAGGACTCACCAATAACCTTGATAGGAAATCGTATTAGCCATGTGGAGGAGGATGGTCAGACGGTGCTCCGGTCCCTACATGGTGACATCATGTAGGCATAGAGTATGCATTAGTACGTTTGTCACGACCCGATTTATCAAGTCATGATGGCACCTACTATAACCCACCAGCAGGTAAACCAACCCGTAACCCGGAACAACAAGTAATGGGTCTGAGGGTAGAAATTAAACAAGAGTAGGCAAATAACAATATAAACAGGCGGACACAAACCAAAAACATATATACAAATAAAGATCCCTCCCAGAACCTGGAAGTCACCAGTACAGAGCTACTACAAAATGAGTACAAGCCCCAAAACTGGTCAACAGAGACTGGACTGTCTCGAAAGGAAGAAGACAAGTCTATATATATACAGATGGAGACCGAAATAGTACAGAATGCCGTGTGCTCACCCCCGTCTCCGAGATAAGTCTACTCAAGCTCGATCAACGCGGCTACTAGTACTCGGACTGCATCACAAAATAGATGCGGGCGTAGCATGAGTACCAAAACAACGGTACCCGTGAGGCATCATCGGCCGACCGAGCAAGATAAGCAAAGTAAATTGAAATGCAAATAAAGGGTCACATCAAGTGCAAAGAGTAGTAAATGGGGGTATGTACACGAGCGTACAGGCAACAAAGACAAGCAATCTAACTAACTCCGCCGGCTCCCATAAACCCGACAGGTACGCTCGTGCACAATAAAAGAAACCACCGCACGGACCATAAGCCCGGCAGATGGACCGGCAGTTGAAGTAAAATAATGGAGCTAGAAGGTCTATCACAATATTACCAATTTCCGGACTTTTAACTGAACCATTCCCAATCATATTCCCAGATCTCATTACGTCCCGGACTTTAACTGGAATCTCTCCAACCTCCAAAACCTCAACCTATAGATGAGAGTAATCAAGACTAAACTGAAGCTTTAGTGAGGAATTGGGAATACACCACGTGCAAATTTGGACCACGGACTCAACAGGGTACTATAGCTAATGAGTCAACCTATATGGACTGGACCGTGGACCCGAACCGGGTGATGCAGCCAAAGGTCGGGCACGGGTGGGCAGGACCACGGTCACGAACCGGGTACAGTAGCCAAAACCAGATCACAGGTAAGCTGGACCACGGACTCTAACCGGGTACTGTAGCTAACTTTGGACATAAGTAAGCTGGACCACGGACTCTAACAGAGGGCACGTAGCTAAAACCAGATCACAGGTAAGCTGGACCACGGACTATAACCGGCATCGTAGCTAAGCCTGGACATAAGTAAGCTGGACCACGAACTCTAACCTGCACTGTAGCTAAAACCAGATCACAGGTAAGCTGAACCACGGACTCTAACCAAGATGCGTAGCTAAGCCCGGGACATAAGTAAGCCGGACCACGGACTCTAAGATGCGTAGCTAAAACCGAGATCACGTGTAAGCTGGACCACGGACTCTAACAGTGCGTAGCTAAGCCTGCACATAAGTAAGCTGGTCCACGGACTCTAACCTAGTACTGTAGGTAAAACCAGATCACAGGTAAGCTGGACCACGGCCTCTAACCCAGATCTTGTAGCTAAGCTTTGGACATAAGTAGTTCGGACCACGGACTCTAACAAGATCTTGTAGCTAAAACCAGATCACAGGTAAGCTGGACCACGGACTCTAACCGGGTACTGTAGCTAAGCCTGGACATAAGTAAGCTGGACCACGGATTTTAACCGGGTGCTGTAGCTAAGAATCAATATCCAACCATCCATCGCGGGAAATATCACCAAATCGATTACTATAAATAATCCTTTTAGTCCGACCCTCATATACCCCAAATCGAAGAAGTATCCAATAATGAGTAAGCTAGACCACGGACTTTAACCGGTTCTGTAGCTAAGAATCAATATCCAACCATACGTCGCGGGAAAATATCACCACACCGATTACCATAAATAATCATTTTAGTCCGACCCTCATATACCCCAAATTGCCGAGGAAGTATCCAATAATGAGTAAGCTAGACCACGGACTTTAACCGGGTATTTGTAGCCGATAGAAAAACAGGGCATTATGGGTACAAGGTCATAAGCTGAGTTGCCGACTATCAGACTCAAGTCTGCTATATCAGTCTACAAGGAGCTGACTGTTCGAAACGACGTCGGAAAAAGTTCTATTGCCCAACGACATCCGAAATCTCGCAAGTCTATGGCAACACTAGTCTAAGCCTAGACTAAGGCCAAACATACTTCAATTCAATATTATCATATACACCACCAGATATGGATATTCAATAATATCAAGAGACATCCTGTCATAACCCAACACTTTCCCGAAATAAGGTCTAAGGCAGGAATTATAGAAATTTAGCATGCTCGACACCCGAACCCCTCCATACTCAAGCAAATCAATAAACAAATGCCTCAACATGCTCAATCTCACGAGAGAAAACCATAGCCTACCTGAAAGCCGATCACGCGTGCTCCAACTCACGGTACCGGATCTTTTCCTCTCCGAACGGTCTCCAAATGCTTCCCCACTAACAAAAGGTTAATCACCTTGTCATTACGAATATATTGACACTAAAATTATATTTTTCGGAGACGGACCCAAAATCGGGTCTAAAACGGGATTGTGGGGCCCACACTTAGAATCTCAAAATCGAATCCGTGGAAACGTCCCAACTACCTTACTAAACTAATACCCCAAAATTTTAGCACAAATAGATGCCTACAACACCGCAAATCAGCCACAATAAATAAAAAGGGCAGCCCGTTGATCACCAATTTTCGGAAAAACGAGACCCTTTCAACCCAAACAGATTATACCACGACGATCCTTGCGAAAAAATCTACAAGTTAGCCCCAAGAATGACTTAAAAACGGACTTACGATGATCAAGATCTCACATTTCAAAATTCAATAACAAAACCATCCGGAAATCACACTGGCAGTGGCTAAAATTGATTTCTTACCTCAAACGAAGCCTCCCCTCGCGTTTCCGAGATCACCGCTAGATTCCCCTCGAAATTCTCTTGAAGTTTTCCTTTTGAATTACTTAATTTGGACTCAAAATGAAGGATTAATCTCAAGTTGAAGTTGAACAAAAACAAAAAAGAATTGGACGAATTCGTTCTTAAAATCTGGAAATTTCCACCTCTGCCACGTGTCGTCACGTGGCTCTGCCACGTCACCGCCGCGTCAAAAATTCTACAACCCTTCAAACTTAAATTTCGATGTTTCGGACTCGTTCGGAGTCGGAAAAATACAAACCTTATATGGAATCTGATTGGAAACGATATTTCGGACTCAACGGTGAAGGCGAAATTTCCATTTGGAGGTCGCATCGACGAAAAGTGGGTCCCACACCCAGTATCATTTTGAGCCAGGTTCCACAACTGCTATCTAAAGTCTCGGGAAGTGAACAAAGGGTCGTTCCAGACCAAAATCGATCTTCCGAAGCTAACCTAGCTGCCCGAATTTTCATCTGAGCACGTCTTCCAAGAAGGTTGACCAAAGTCAACTTTTCAAGTTATAAAAATCTCCAAAACAGGAGAACGAGCCTAAAACCCAAGCGAACGACCAGGCGACCGAACAGTCAGTGCCAGCAAGTCATAAATGACTTGGGGTCGCTATAGGAACGCTCTAAACGATGAAATGAATTCTTTAATTTAAAAATGACCTGGAGGGTCATTACAGGACTTGTGAAAAGGAAGGTTTCCACAATCAACCCACATACCTCAACTTTGGAGAATTCTTGATGAAGATTGGAATGGAGAATTGCTTGAGATTGAATCTTGAATCCGGAATTAAAGCTTGGGATTCTTGAATTTGATGGATGATCTTGGTGGAATTTTTTGAGAGGGCTTAGAGAGAGTTTTTGGATGTTTTGAAGTTAAATGACTAAGTATGGATATGTCTCCTTTTTATAAAAAAACGTCCCAACACTTAGAAAAATAAATGAGGCGGGTGAACAGTGTTTTCGGCTACTGGAATTTGCATTTTCTGCCGGACAGGTTTTACGAAAACGGTCATAACTCCTTCATCCTAACTCGGAATGAGGTGAAACAAATTGCATTGGAAAGATAACTCATAGAGCTTCAATTTTTATAGTTTGAGCTCCTTCCAGTTCCTTGTGTGCTGAGAGATATGCCCCTTTAAAGTTGACCCTCAAAATCATATTTTTTCGAATTTTGATACGGTAGTTCTAAAATTCGGGTTAGACCCATTTCCCACTCAATTTGACCCCCTGAATAAGAATATGAAGTCGAATTTCCGAAATAATGCATCGATTTTGAGATATATGGAAATTACAATTTTAGGTGTTTCCGAAGCACATTTTCAGGCATTTTTTGGGGTCGTTTCATCTCTCTTCTTCTCTCTTTCGGCTACAGCAACAAGCTCGGCATTGAGATAAGCTATCTTACTCTCCATTATAGATATTGTCTCTCTATCCCCACCATCAAAGCTTGAGGATGATAAACCACAATACCAAGACTTCTTCTTCTAATACATCCTTTCGGGATAGCCGTAGACTAAACCTCTAATCGGCTCACCAGCACTCTGTTTCCAACACAACAACTTTTGAACTTTAACTACATTAGTTTTGACTTAATTCCAACAACAAAATTCACTAACTAAACCGACATTATTCATTTTAACTTATTTAAACAACATACCAACTTTTTAACTTTACCTAGTTTAGTTTTGACTTAGTTCCAACAACTAAATTCACTAACTAAACCGACATTATTTATTTTAACTTATTTAAACAATATAAAAACTTTTGAACTTTAACTATAGTAGTTTTGACTTAATTCCAACAACTAAATACACTAACTAAACCGACATTATTTATTTTAACTTATTTAAACAACATAATAACTTTTGAACTTTACCTAGTTTAGTTTTGACTTAGTTCCAACAACTAAATTCACTAACTAAACCGACATTATTCATTTTCACTTATTTAAACAACATAACAACTTTGGAACTTTAACTACATTAGTTTTGACTTAATTCCAACAACTAAATTCACTAACTAAACCGACATTATTTATATTAACTTATTTAAACAACATAACAACTATTGAACTTTACCTAGTTTAGTTTTAACTTAGTTCCAACTACTAAATTCACTAACAAAACCACATTATTTATTTTAACTTATTTAAATAACATAACAACTTTTGAACTTTAACTACATTAGTTTTGACTTAATTCTAACAACTAAATTCACTAACTAAACCGACATTATTCATTTTAACTTATTTAAACATAACAACTTTTGAACTTTCACTACATTAGTTTTGACTTAATTCCAACAACTAAATTCACTAACTAAACGAACATTATTTATTTTAACTTATTTAAACAACATAACAACTTTTGAACTTTAACTACATTAGTTTTGACTTAATTCCATCAACTAAATTCACTAACTAAACCGACATTATTTATTTTAACTTATTGAAACAACATAACAACTTTTTAACTTTACCTAGTTTAGTTTTGACTTAGTTCCAACTACTAAATTCACTAACTAAACCACATTAATTATTTTAACTTATTTAAATAATATAACAACTTTTTAACTTTACCTAGTTTAGTTTTCACTTAATTCCAATAACTAAATCCACCAACTAAATCACATTATTTATTTTAACTTATTTAAACAACATAACAACTTTTGAACTTTAACTACATTAGTTTTGACTTAATTCCAACAACTAAATTCACCAACTAAACCGACATTATTCATTTTAACTTATTTAAACATAACAACTTTTGAACTTTAACAACATTAATTTTGACTTAATTCCAATAACTAAATTCACTAACTAAACCGACATTATTCGTTTTAACTTATATAAACAACATAACAACTTTTGAACTTTAACTACATTAGTTTTGACTTAATTCCAACAACTAAATTCACTAACTAAACCGACATTATTTATTTTAACTTATTTAAACAACATAAAAACTTTTGAACTTTAACTACATTAGTTTTGACTTAATTCCAACAACTAAATTCACTAACTAAACCGACATTATTCATTTTAACTTATTTAAACAACATAACAACTTTTGAACTTTAACTACATTAGTTTTGACTTAATTCCAACAACTAAATTCACTAACTAAACCGACATTATTTATTTTAACTTATTTAAACAACATAACAACTATTGAACTTTACCTAGTTTAGTCTTGACTTAGTTCCAACAACTAAATTCACTAACTAAACCGACATTATTTATTTTAACTTATTTAAATAACATAACAACTTTTGAACTTTAACTACATTAGTTTTGACTTAATTCTAACAACTAAATTCACTAACTAAACCGACATTATTCATTTTAACTTATTTAAACATAACAAGTTTTGAACTTTAACTACATTAGTTTTGACTTAATTTCAACAACTAAATTCACTAACCAAACCGACATTATTTATTTTAACTTATTTAAACAACATAACAACTATTGAACTTTACCTAGTTTAGTCTTGACTTAGTTCCAACAACTAAATTCACTAACTAAACCGACATTATTTATTTTAAATTATTTAAATAACATAACAACTTTGGAACTTTAACTACATTAGTTTTGACTTAATTCTAACAACTAAATTCACTAACTAAACCGACATTATTCATTTTAACTTATTTAAACATAACAAGTTTTGAACTTTAACTACATTAGTTTCGACTTAAATCCAACAACTAAATTCACTAACTAAACGAACATTATTTATTTTAACTTATTTAAACAACATAACAACTTTTGAACTTTAACTACATTAGTTTTGACTTAATTCCATCAACTAAATTTACTAACTAAACCGACATTATTTATTTTAACTTATTTAAACAACATAACAACTTTTTAACTTTACCTAGTTTAGTTTTGACTTAGTTCCAACTACTAAATTCACTAACTAAACCACATTATTTATTTTAACTTATTTAAACAATATAACAACTTTTTAACTTTACCTAGTTTAGTTTTCACTTAATTCCAATAACTAAATCCACCAACTAAATCACATTATTTATTTTAACTTATTTAAACAACATAACAACTTTTGAACTTTAACTACATTAGTTTTGACTTAATTCCAACAACTAAATTCACCAACTAAACCGACATTATTCATTTTAACTTATTTAAACATAACAACTTTTGAACTTTAACAACATTAGTTTTAACATAATTCCAACAACTAAATTCACTAACTAAACCGACATTATTCGTTTTAACTTATTTAAACAACATAACAACTTTTGAACTTTAACTACATTAGTTTTGACTTAATTCCAACAACTAAATTCACTAACTAAACCGACATTATTTATTTTAACTTATTTAAACAACATAAAAACTTTTGAACTTTAACTACATTAGTTTTGACTTAATTCCAACAACTAAATTCACTAACTAAACCGACATTATTCATTTTAACTTATTTTAACAACATACCAACTTTTTAACTTTAACTACATTAGTTTTGACTTAATTCCAACAACTAAATTCACTAACTAAACCGACATTATTTATTTTAACTTATTTAAACAACATAAAAACTTTTGAACTTTAACTACATTAGTTTTGACTTAATTCCAACAACTAAATTCACTAACTAAACGAACATTATTTATTTTAACTTATTTAAACAACATAACAACTTTTGAACTTTAACTACATTAGTTTTGACTTAATTCTAACAACTAAATTCACTAACTAAACGAACATTATTTATTTTAACTTATTTAAACAACATAACAACTTTTGAACTTTAACTACATTAGTTTTGACTTAATTCCAACTACTAAATTCACTAACTAAACCGACATTATTCATTTTAACTTATTTAAACAACATAACAACTTTTGAACTTTAACTACATTAGTTTTGACTTAATTCCAACAACTAAATTTACTAACTAAACCGACATTATTTATTTTAACTTATTTAAACAACATAACAACTATTGAACTTTACCTAGTTTAGTCTTGACTTAGTTCCAACAACTAAATTCAGTAACTAAACCGACATTATTTATTTTAACTTATTTAAACAACATAACAACTTTTGATCTTTAACTACATTAGTTTTGACTTAATTCTAACAACTAAATTCACTAACTAAACCGACATTATTCATTTTAACTTATTTAAACAACATAACAACTTTTGAACTTTAACTACATTAGTTTTGACATAATTCCAACAACTAAATTCAGTAACTAAACCGACATTATTTATTTTAACTTATTTAAACAACATAACAACTTTTGAACTTTAACTACATTAGTTTTGACTTAATTCCATCAACTAAATTCACTAACTAAACCGACATTATTTATTTTAACTTATTTAAACAACATAAAAACTTTTGAACTTTAACTATAGTAGTTTGGACTTAATTCCAACAACTAAATTCACTAACTAAACCGACATTATTTATTTTAACTTATTTAAACAACATAATAACTTTTGAACTTTACCTAGTTTAGTTTTGACTTAGTTCCAACAACTAAATTCACTAACTAAACAGACATTATTTATTTTAACTTATTTAAACAACATAACAACTTTTGAACTTTAACTACATTAGTTTTGACTTAATTCCAACAACTAAATTCACTAACTAAACCGACATTATTCATTTTAACTTATTTAAACATAACAACTTTTGAACTTTAACTACATTAGTTTTGACTTAATTCCAACAACTAAATTCACTAACTAAACCGACATTATTCGTTTTAACTTATATAAACAACATAACAACTTTTGAACTTTAACTACATTAGTTTTGACTTAAATCCAACAACTAAATTCACTAACTAAACCGACATTATTTATTTTAACTTATTGAAACAACATAACAACTTTTGAACTTTAACTACATTAGTTTTGACTTAATTCTAACAACTAAATTCACTAACTAAACCGACATTATTTATTTTAATTTATTTAAACAATATAACAACTTTTGAACTTTAACTACATTAGTTTTGACTTAATTCCAACAACTAAATTCACTAACTAAACAGACATTATTTATTTTAACTTATTTAAACAACATAACAACTTTTGAACTTTAACTACATTAGTTTTGACTTAATTCCAACAACTAAATTTACTAACTAAACAGACATTATTCATTTTAACTTATTTAAACAACAGAACAACTTTTGAACTTTAACTACATTAGTTTTGACTTAATTCCAACAAGTAAACTCACAAAATAAACCGACATTATTTATTTTAACTTATTTAAACAAAATAACAACTTTTGAATTTTAACTACATTAGTTTTGACTTAATTCCATCAACTAAATTCACTAACTAAACCGACATTATTCATTTTAACTTATTTAAACAACATAACAACTTTTGAACTTTAATTATATTAGTTTTGACTTAATTCCAACAACTAAATGCACTAACTAAACCGACATTATTTATTTTAACCTATTTAAACAATATAATAACTTTTGAACTTTACCTAGTTTAGTTTTGACTTAGTTTCAACAACTAAATTCACTAACTAAACCGACATTATTTATTTTAACTTATTTAAACAACATAACAACTTTTGAACTTTAACTACATTAGTTTTGACTTAATTCCAACAACTTAATTCACTAACTAAACCAACATTATTCATTTTAAATTATTTAAACAATATAACAAGTTTTGAACTTTAACTACATTAGTTTTGACTTAATTACAACAACTAAATTCACTAACTAAACCAACATTATTTATTTTAACTTATTTAAACAACATAATAATTTTGCAGTTTAGCTACATTAGTTTTGACTTAATTCCATCAACTAAATTCACTAACTAAACCGATATTATTTATTTTAACTTATTTAAACAACATAACAACTTTTTAACTTTACCTAGTTTAGTTTTAACTTGGTTCCAACTACTAAATTCACTAACTAAACCACATTATTTATTTTAACTTATTTAAACAATATAACAACTTTTTAACTTTACCTAATTTAGTTTTCACTTAATTCCAATAACTAAATCCACCAACTAAATCACATTATTTATTTTAACTTATTTAAACAACATAACAACTTTAACTAGTTTAGTTTTGACCTAATACAAAAACTAAATCCACCAACTAAATCACATTATTTATTTTAACTTATTTAAACAACATAATAACTTTAACTAGTTTAGTTTTTACCTAATACAATAACTAAATCCACCAACTAAATCACATTATTTAATTTAACTTATATAAACAACATGACAACTTTAACTAGTTTAGTTTTGACTTATACAACAACTAAATTCACCAACTAAATCACATTATTTATTTTAATTTATCTAAACAACTTAACAACTTTTTAACTTTAACTATATTAATTTTGACTTAATTCCAACAACTAAATCCATCAACAAAATCACATTATTTAATTTAACTTAATTAAATAACTTAACAACTTTATAACTTTAACAACTTAACAACTTTTTAAAGCTAAGTGTCAACACTAGATGGACACAAATCTATATTGCAAGAAAATCAATTTTGTCATCAATAAGATCAACTAGTGTTGGTACTTATGCTTAACAAACACTCGATGGATACAAAAAAATTATTACAAAATTAAAGTTTAGTACTAATACTAGATGGACACAAACACATTATTGAAAACAATTGTACTTTAACTTAAGAAATTTAGAAGCACTAACCTTATCTCCAACTTTGATGAAAGAAGCAATATAGTCTTGTATCAACTTTTTTAGATGTTGAACTTCCTCAATTGCCTAGCACGAAAAGTTCTTAAATTAGTTAAATATAAACTTCATATCCAAGAATATTAGTTTTATATATATATATATATATATATATATACTCAAGTTTTAATAAGTTCAAGTTTCAATTCAAGTTCATATCTAATTTCTAAACTTAATTAGTTATATATTCAAGCTAATTAGTTCCAAGTTCAAGTTCTAATTTCAAGTTCATATTCCTAATTAAGTTCAATTTATAGTAAATTCAAGTTATAATTAATTATAAGTTCTAATTAAGTTGTAATTCAAATCCCTAAAATTCTAAATTCAAACTAGCTAGCTAGTGTCCCAACTTCAAACTATTAATAAGTCCTAAAATATCAAATATAATTCAAACTATTAGTACTAAATTCCAAATTCAAACTAGTCTTAAAATCACAAATTGAAAGTACTCCTAGAATTCAAAAATCAAACTATAGTGCTAAAATCCCAAATTCAAACTATTAGTAATCCTAAAATCTCAATAATAATTCAAACTAGTCCTAAATTCAAAATTCAAACTAATCTTAAAATCTCAAATTCAAACTAGCCCTAAAATCCCAAAATCTAACTAGTACTAAAATCCTAAATTCAAATTTGCTAGCTATTCCTAATCCCAAATTCAAACTATTAGTCCTAAAATCTCAATAATAATTCAAACTAACTCAAATAATACCCAAGTTCAAACAACTCCTTAAATACCCTAATTCAATCTAATCTTACAATTCCAAAATCAAACTAATTAACTTAAGAAATACCGAATTTCAAACAAATCCTAAGAAACCCTAATTCAAACTAACCCTAACATTAAAATTTTCAATTCACAATCAACAAACACAAACTAACAATCAAATAATCCCTAATTCAAACTAACAATCAAAAACCTTAAATCATTCACTTACTAACTAACAATCAATCAAACTAACAATCGATAAAACTAAGTATATTAGTACTCTAATTTTGAGATACTTCAACTAAATAGAAACAAAAGTAATCTATTATAGAGGTTCTAAAAATTCACCTTTAGTAAGAAGGTCGGGGATGGAGGCGCTGGTCGAGATGGAGGCGACGCCAGTCGGGATGGAGGCAGCACCGGTCGGGATGGAGCCGCACGACCTCCTGCTGCTGGGCGTGACTTCCTCTGCAGCTGCCGCGACCTTCCTCTGTTGCTGCGAAGGTGGCGTGGCGGCGGTCGAGGCTGGTGGCGTGGCGCCGGTCAGGGATGGTGGCGTGGCGCCGGTCGGGGATGGGTGGGGATGGGCGCCGATGGGGGTGGGTTGGGGGTGGGGAGTGAAAGTTGACTTAGGTTTTGAGAGTTAGACTTTAGGAGTAAGACTTATATTATCATTCTTTTTTTAAGAGAATTGTTTAATTTACCGACCACGGGATGTCGGTATTTTTTAAAATAATTATCTATATTTAAAAATATTTAATAAATACTGGCATCATGAAGTCAATATTATTTAAATAAAATAATAATTTAAATATACCGACCTCTTTAGGTTGGTATTTATTAATTTATTTTAATATAAACTCACCTCTTGAGGTTGATTTTATTAATTAAACATATATATATATAATTTAACTACACATCAACAGAAGTTTAATTTAATAAATTTAATTTATCCATAAAGTCAATTTTATAAAATTAATTATATAACTCCTAATTATATATATTTAATTTTATTGATCAACAAAAGTTTATCAATATAAAAAAAATAAAAAAAAATAAAAAATATATATATATATATATATATATATATATATATATATATATATATATATATATAAATTTAACTACACATCAACAGAAGTTTAATTTAATAAATTTAATTTATTGATCAAGTTAATTTTATAAATTTAAATTATATAACTCTTAATTATATAAATTTAATTTTATTGATCAACAAAAGTTTATCAATATCAAATTTAATATATAAATCTCCTTGAATTGATCCTTGGTATTTCTTTAATTGATAATGTATTTCATATCTAAACCACTAGTATATAAGACTTGATTTGTTAAAATACTCGAGGAGTATATAATTAATCAAGTTTATGATTAGACGACGGACTGATAGAATTTGTACATTACTCTAGAAATATAAGTATAATTATCTCCTAATTCATATCAACGTAGTTTCATACTCTAAATATGGATTATAGATATTTTTTATTTATTCCACGAATTCTAACTTTTATTTATAAAAGCATACAAAATTGTTACACTTTTTGAACAATTAATTGTAGGTGTAAAATGAAATTTTAGTATTATGCACAATAGCAAAATTATGAGTATTAATAGGAATATTTTAAACAAACCGACCTCCGGATGTCGCTTTTATTGAAAGTAATTAGATTTAATAAAAAATACCGACGTCATGATGTCGGTATCACATTAAATTTTAAGAACACAAAATGGTCCTCCAGAAGACGATTTAAATAAAATTAAATCAAAATAGAAAATAATACCGACATCAAGAGGTCGGTTTTTATTGTAATTCATTTCTGGGAAAAATTCCGACCTCTTGAGGTCGGAATTTGGTTTACCCGCAAACCGCAAACCGACCTCCGGATGTTGTTTTTAAAAGTAATTAGATGAAATAAAAATACCGACCTCCGGATGTCGCTTTAATTAATAGTAATTAGATGAAATAAAAATACCGACCTCATGAGATCGGTATTTTAATTACATACTATTTAATTTTACCAACATTCGGAAGTCGGTATTATAAAATATTTAATTGAGAAAAATTCGACCTCAGGAGGTCGGAATTTTTAATGAATTACAATAAAAACCGACCTCTTGATGTCGGTATTATTTTCTCAATTAATTATAAAAAATACCGACCTCATGAGGTCGGTATTTTATATTAATTATTTTACTATTTAATTTTACCGACATACGGAAGTTGGTATTATAATTTTTTTGTTTTTTATTTTACACAAAACCTATTGAGAAAAAATAAAATATTGTTATTTATTTATTTGTTTAATACCGACATCAAGAGGTCGGTTTTTATTGTAATTCATTTTTTTCGGGAAAATTTCCAACCTCCAGAGGTCGGAATTTGGTTTTCCCGCTTTCCGTAAACCAACCTCCGGATGTCACTTTTAAAAGTAATTAGATGAAATAAAAATACCGACCTCCGGATGTCGCTTTAATTAATAGTAATTAGATGAAATAAAAATACCGACTTCATGAGGTCGGTATTTTAATTACATACTATTTAATTTTACCAACATAGTGAAGTTGATATTAATTAAATAAAATAATAATTTAAATATACCGACCTCTTTAGGTCGGTATTTATTAATTTATTTTAATATAAACTCAACTCTTGAGGTTGATTTTATTAATTAAACACACACACACACACACACACACACACACACACATATATATATATGATCAACAGAAATTTAATTTAATAAATTTAATTTATCGATCAAGTTAATTTTATAAATTTAAATTATATAACTCCTAATTATATACATTTATTAATTTTATTGATCAACAAAAGTTTATCAATATCAATATATATATATATATATATATATATATATATATATATATAAAATATATAAATTTAATTACACATCAACAGAAGTTTAATTTAACAAATTTAATTTATCGATCAAGTTAATTTTATAAATTTAAATTATATAACTCCTAATTATATAAATTTAATTTTATTGATCAACAACAAAAGTTGATCAATATCAAATTTAATATATAAATCTCCTTGAATTGATCATCGGTATTTCTTTAATTGATAATGTATTTCATATCTAAACCACTAGTATATAAGACTTGATTTGTTAAACTACTCGAGCATTATATATTTATTAAATTAAACTTATGTTGATGTGTAGTTAAATTATATATATATATATATATAATTTGACTACACATCAACAGAAATTTAATTTAATATATTTAATTTATCAATCAAGTTAATTTTATAAATTTAAATTATATAACTCCTAATTATATAAATTTAATTTTATTGATCAACAAAAGTTTATCAATATCAAATTTAATATATAAATCTCCTTGAATTGATCCTCGGTATTTCTTTAATTGATAATGTATTTCATATCTAAACCACTAGTATATAAAACTTGATTTGTTAAACTACTCGAGGAATATATAATTAATCAACATATTTCATACTTCGATAAGGTATCGTTTACATGTCATCATAATTAGGAGGTGATCACTACACTTAACATCCATCCAATTAGATCGAACGTATATAATAATACTATCTCGCATTTCATACTCGAATGGATTATATGTTAGCTCTTCACCTCTACATCATGACATGAGATATTAAGTTCATGATTAGACGACGGACTGATAGAATTTGTACATTACTCTAGAAATATAAGTATAATTGTCTTCTAATTCATATCACCGTAGTTTCATACTCTAAATATGGATTATAGATATTTTTATTTATTCCACGACTTCTAACTTTTTATTTATAAAAGTATACAAAATTGTTACACTTTTTGAACAATTAATTGTAGGTGTAAAATGAAATTTTAGTATTATGCATAATAGCAAAATTATGAGTATTAATAGGAATATTTTAAACAAACCGACCTCCGGATGTCGCTTTTATTGAAAGTAATTAGATTTAATAAAAAATACCAACGTCATGAGGTCTGTATCACATTACATTTTAAGATAAATAAAAGTAATCATGTTAATTAAATAATATTGACATTGGGAGGTTGGTATTTTATATTAAATTATTTTTTAACTTGTATAAAACCGTCATTCGGAGGACAATTTATTTAAAGTTAATTGAAAATATTAATTTATTACATAACACAAAATCGTCCTCAAGAAGATGATTTAAATAAAATTAAATCAAAATAGAAAATAATACCGACATCAAGAGGTCGGTTTTTATTGTAATTCATTTTCTGGGAAAAATTCGACCTCTTGAGGTCGGAATTTGAATTTTACCCACAAATCGCAAACCGACCTCCGAATGTCGCTTTTAAAAGTAATTAGATGAAATAAAAATACCGGTCTCCTGGATGTCGCTTTAATTAATAGTAGAAATAAAAATACATGAGGTCGGTATTTTAATTACATACTATTTAATTTTTACCGACATTCGAAAGTCGGTATTATGAAATATTTAATTGAGAAAAAATTCCGACCTCAAGAGGTCGGAATTTTTAATGAATTACAATAAAAACCGACCTCTAGATGTCCGGATGATTTTTTCAATTAAAAAAAAAAATACCGACCTCATGAGGTCGATATTTTATACATTTATTTTTACTATTTAATTTTACCGACATACGGAAGTCGGTATTATAATTTTTGTTTTTTTATTTTACACAAAACCTATTGAGAAAAAATAATTTAATACCGACATCAAGAGGTTGGTTTTTATTGTAATTCATTTTTTCCGGGAAAAATTCCAACCTCCAGAGGTCGGAATTTGGTTTTCCCGCTTTTTGCAAACTAACCTCCGGATGTCGCTTTTAAAAGTAATTAGATGAAATAAAAATACCGACCTCTGGATGTCGCTTTAATTAATAGTAATTAGATGAAATAAAAATACCGACCTCATGAGGTCGGTATTTTAATTACATACTACCGACATTCGGAAGTCGGTATTATAAAATATTTAATTGAGAAAATTTTTTGACCTCAGGAGGTCGGAATTTTTAATGAATTACAATAAATACCGACCTCTTGATGTCGGTATTATTTTATCAATTAAATATAAAAAATACCGACCTCATGAGGTCGGTATTTTTATTGTAATTCATTTTTTCTCGGGAAAATTCCGACCTCCGAGAGGTCGGAATTTGGTTTTCCTCTTTATTTTGCATAAAAACCAACTACTTGTAAATACTGACCTCCGTAGGTCGGAAATTACCGACCTCCATTTGAGGTCGGAAATTTTTAGGTTGGTATTCACTGTTTTTTTAGTAGTGTGAGATGCTCCCTATGATATTGTTCCATGTCTTTACCCTTTTTTTTTGGTACAAAAAATACTTATATTAATGATTAATATGCATCAGTACATGAAGAAGCGTAGCTAGCAGCGTTTAGGGGATACAATAGGATCATATCTATTATAATTAGTAGAAGTGGGAGTTGGCCTTTGTGATCTAACAAAAATAGTTTATCCTTTGTCTGCGTCCAACTTTTTCGAAACAAACACCGGCGGAACTTCCAAAACAAAAGAAATTATTTTGATTAGTCTTTGATCCCTCCTTTGCTAGTGCATCTGCCACGCGATTTGCATATATTATATTCTATCTAAATCTCATTTATGAAATTACCCTAAATATGTTGTCAGTACATATACATAGGATCCTCCAATTCACCCTTACCCCATAAAATTTGATGCACTTAGTATATAGGCCAACAAGTTTTGGACACCCACCCCCCACATCTTGACGAGCGCTGGATGCTTAGCTTTTGTTCTAGTATGATAGCCCATGTGTTGTCGACAAAAATAATATCAGACAAATCAAAGAAAGTATATAACATGTGTTAAGTATATATATTTCTCATACAAAAATTGAAAAGCCATCCACCAACGTACCGACGAAACTATTAATTGGTTTTATTGGACTAAACACTTTGTTTTTTTATGTGATTGCTTTATTGCAAAAATTAGACTCACACATTATATTTTTTGATTGATTGGTATATTAGTAATATTATTACCTTTTTTTGTCTTTCATTATTTGAAAAAGTGGCATGTTGTTTGAATGACTTCCACTAGTTTTCTTGTTATATTTTTTACCACACAAAAATTATCTTTTTGCATTGGCAGTATTGGTTGAATTTATTCCACATCAATATGAATTATCGTGGAATGGTTGAAATTTCTCTATATTTAATCAGAAATTTGATATTTGAGCTTCTGAAAATGAAAAAAATTATGTTGGAAGTGTTCCTCTCAGAAATAGGATCTGTATGACATGAATTTAATTTTAATCAAATTACAATACGAATATCGAATCTCAAATAAAAAATTGAAGAATATCTTCCATACCTAATTCAACCACTTGCTCTATTTGCCCAGACAATGTGAATTCAGTATATAAATTTATAGATTCTAGTTTGATATCTTATACAATATATTTTATTCTTTAGATTCAATTAATTTTTACATATAATATTATATACACAGATCTTCATTGAAATTATTGAATTCAAATCAACCTGGAGCTTACGCTGTAAATCCAACACTCATCTACTTTCACCAAAATGGATATGCGTTAATTCAACTTTGGAAGTCAAAGTCTTTGTTTGGGTCAATTCTCCTATTATCATTCAAGTCGTAGAAATAATTCACAAATTAACATGCTAACTTTTTTAGATACGAAGATTATCAAACTATGTGTATATTAAATAAATAGAAAACATCCGAAAAAAAACCCTAATCTTAAAGACAATTTAATTTAAGACTTAAATTATACGAAAGATTTAAATATCCCTTAACAACTTTCAAGTGATTTAAAACCTCCTAAGGATAATGTGACAAAGAGAGTGAGTGTAAAGCATGTGAAAAAAGAAAAACAAAGTCCTACACATGGCCTGTTTTTATTGGTCAATATATAACTAATATTTTAAATGATTTTTCTTGATATATTAACTCTTAAGAAAATATGTAAATTTTCTTATTAAGAGGTAAATGAAATTTATGGGTCCCTTTTTTAGTTTCTTTGAGAAAAATTCTTTTCAATTTGTTGTCTTCTCTCCACCTCCATCCACTAGTATAATTCGTAAAATTCGATACCAACGTCATTTTGTTGACATCGATTTCACTTTATATTATTGATGTCAACTTTGCAAATGTAAATTTTGTTGAATTTTGAGTAATCCATTTTGATTTCTAGATCCATTCAAACATTTCTCATAGAATTAAAAAAAATTTTGATAAACTTTCTTATGCAATCTTCATTTCTTATTTGAGTTGTCAAAAAAAATTGACTTTCAAAAAAATTTATTCCACAAAAGGATAAATTCGTGAAGAGGATTCGAAGAAGATAATGTGAATATTATAATGAATTTTCTTCTTTAAAGTTATTTAAAACAATTGTTTAATAGTGATGGAGAAGAAAAGATAGTGAAATGGTGAACGTACACCAAGGAAGAAGGGGTATGTATTTATAAATTAATTAATTGGTGTAGTTAATTTTAAAAAGTGTTTGAAAAAAATGGTGAACAAGTACAAAAAAAGAATCAGTGACGTGGTGTCTACATGGTTATGATGTGGCGCTTATGTGGCTATGATGTGGCGGGTGAGAGTGGTGTTATGATTTCAAGGTGGAAAATAAAATCACTTCAAAAATGTTAAGATGATATTTAAACACCCGTATAATTTAAGTGTTAAATTAAATTGAGCTACCAAATTTAGGGGGATTTTATGTATTTTCTCTTAAATAAATAATGTAAAACATATGAGAATAGATGATCATTTGAGGAGTTGACTCAGTCATTGCTCATCCACTTTTATAATCTATATGAATTGTTGTTTTACATCATCTTATAATATATCATTTTATATTATGTTATGTATTGTACTATTGTATCTTTCAATTATTGTTTTGAATGATGTATGTATTGTTATTAAAAAATATTTCATAAGACCTTCCCACTTTCAATGGAATAATGACAAATATTTTACCATCACACACAACTTTATAGGTATATACTTACAAAAAAAGAGAGGAGCTTTTGGTCGTCCTTCTGTGTACTTCCACACAACTAAAATAAAGTTTCTACACTTCACCATTTTCGTAGTAAAAAAGAAGGGCTCAATTGAATAACTTTTTTCATATATGTCTTTTCGTTATTTTAATTTATTTATCTTACTTTCTTTTTAGTATGTCATGTATTTTAAAATTACAAAAAAACATTTACTATATATCATAATAATTAACAATATATATATATATATTTATTTATTTATTTATTTTTATTTATTTTTTTATTTTTTTAATTTTTTTTTACTTCAAGCCAACTCAAATCTCCTCTAATTTGAATTTTAGCAACAGATAAAAAAAAAATCTATCAATGCCACATAAATTGGGACAACGAGATTACATATATTATTAAAGTTACATAAAAAAAAGATACTATAAATTATAATAATTATATTAAAAAAAGATACTATAAATTACAATAATTAACAATCTTAAATATCTAAAAGTCTTATTAAAAGATTGAGTCACTGTTCAAATTATGTCTACACCACATGAAAAAAAGTTATTAATTTAAATAATTAACAACTTTAAACATCTAAAAATCATATTAAGAAATTAAAAGACTCTTAATATTTTGTCCATATCACATAAATTGAGATAAAAAATAACATATGTTGAATCTATGCTAGCATGGCTCTTGTAACCAATTTTTCATAAGAGAGATCAATAATTTGATAAATACTTTTATATACCTACTTGATTACCGATCGACTTGCATGTTTTGTTATAAACTATAAAGGGACATATAATATTTCATAGCTTAGTGCGATTCAAATTAATTTATATATTTATTATTACATTTTAAACCTTATTTCCTGATATGTACATACACATTTCATTATTGCGATTATTATGGGGAAAAAAAAGAGACAAAGAGGAAAAACTAAAGAAAGTATAGTCGATACACCATTAAAATTTAGGTATCAATACTAATCAATAATCATTGAGAAGATGCATGGTCTCTCAAAATTAAAGTTTATCATATGAATCACATGTTTAAATTTTAGGTACTAGTATATATACTAATTATTGAAAAGATTGTCCCCCATACGTTTATCATATGAATCACATATTACGATTCACGTCGATAGTCGCTACAACGGAAATTCTATCATATATATAACGTTACGAACTAAAAAGTTTATAAACCACACAAATATTTTATATAAAGGGACATATATATAATATCTAAACTATGTTGGTTTTGCTTGATTGTCCCTATATAAGTATCATTTCTCATTTGATATATTTCATTTTAAGATATTATCTAGATGCGTGGGTGTAGGGATAGGAAGGAATACTACATTGTTTTCCACTATATGAAAAGGTGAGAAGTGAAAATAATATTAGATACCTACTTCAAAATTATATATGTATAAAACAAAATAATAATCAAATTTACATATAATTAAAGAAATTCAAATAAAATCATTACTTAAAAAAGAAAAGTCAGATTCAAATTTTGTGACAATCCTTCAACTATATATTAGGATTGACAAATCCTAAAGGAATTTTATTGACTTGAAGCGTGAAAGATCCGTTAAGGTTAGTTGAAATCTTATCCTTGACCTCAACGGAGCTGAGGAAAACAAAAACAAAATCAATATTAATTATAAAATACAACCATTCAAGAATACTTCATAATCATCAGAATTTGGATGTCTAAAATATTCAATCTTTCAAACTCAAAAATGGAATAAAATATATGAAAATATGTCAATGCTTTACAATTTCAACTATATAACCCTACAAATATAAAAACAACAGTAGAGTACTTATGTTCTCAATTTCTGATCACATCACTACAAAATGCACAAATAATGTGTGTGCAAGCCAATTTAATCAAGTTCATGAAATAGATAATAATTTTTTCAAGAAATTCCTATTTTGATTTTCTTATAGAATAATAAATATATATAAGAATATATGGGACTCATAAAAGGGCGCCATAAATTACACATACTTAATATTTGAGGGTTATGATTATATATAATTAATAGAAGCTTAGCAAAGGAATTAAGAGAGGGGAGAAGTAATTGGAAAGATCGCTTAAAAGTAAGTGTTAAGATAGCTAATACAAAACTAATTATAGCAAATGAAAAAATTAAATTAATTGTATTTTCATATATCCCAAGTTGTTGATAATCATCAAGGAATGTGGTCTTGCTTTCTAGTTTAATAGATTCTTTATTAGAGGAGTTAAAAGGGTAAAAAACACACTTGAGCTATTCTTTTTATTTATTTTTGTTTCATATATAAACTATTGAGTGTGAGTTTCCTACCTGATTATATCACCCAATAGTTAGTGAAACGCACCTCGACTAATTTTTTAATATGTGTGTACTACACTCTCTCTTTATTTAAAAATTTTGCCACATGGAAAAATAATTTCACCGTAGCAATTCTAAATAAATTAATATTAGGTAAAAATTTAAGATTAAAAGTTAAAATTATCATCATATAAATTAATTTATTTCAACCGTCACCATTTTCTTCTCCACCTTTTTTTTTTTTGGTTTAAGTTTTGGATATTTTATTCATAGCTTCCAAAAATCAAAACAAGAAATTACACCTTCTTACACCCCAACAACTAGTGTCCAACCTTGACAAGTCCACCACTAAAAATGGAAAAAACAACAAATAGACCAGGCCCTTTCCTAAACCTGATATGGGATCTATTCTAAGATATTATTTCCTAAACAGTTTCCTCTTATTTTCTGTTTGTCTTTTCGCCACTTTCTCCACCTCTTCGCCTTAGCTCTCTTCACTGCTTCTGTACATGAACAACAAAGATGCCTCCATGTTACTGACCTTTATGCTTTTTTGCCAGTTGTGTTCAAAGGTTTCTTATTTTCTCCACCTTTTCATGAGTCGTGGTCTCATCTTTGTTGTGATGTCAATATATATCTCTAGCTTGGAAGGGGAGAGCGTAGGGTTTTAAAGATTTCAATTAAAAACAAATTAGAAAAATTAATTTGTCACCTAATAGAATTGTTATATATGTCAAGTGGATAAAAATTTTACGGATAATTAAAAAGTATTTCTAGACAAATATTTGGTCTAGTCAACGTCTAGGAGTGTTTTCCCTAAATCTGAATGACACTTCAGGTAGAAATTTCACACTTTCAATAGTTCAGATATGAAACTCCATAAAATAAGATAGTTTAAATGAGTTTTAACCTCTAACTCTTATTAGAGTAGTGGAAAAGACTCGCAATGACTTCAATATCATTTATTTTGAAATATTTTAAAATTTTAAACATAAATATTAAGGAGTAATCATTTTAAGGGTATATGTTGCATGGATATTTAATTGAGTAGTGGAAAAGACTCTTGATGACATTGATAATATAAATCTATGTAAAATATTTTTAAAAATTTAACATTAGTATTTAATGAGGACAAAAAAAATTAATTAACATTTCAATGACCTTCATACTTTTAAAGTATTATAGATATATAATAGGATATATATATATATAAATTAATCAAATAATGAGTTTCGAATATCAGATACTTTTAAAGTTAAAGAAAAAACTTTTGAACTCATTTTCCATTGTTCCTCATTTACCCCTAGAATAGGAACTTGAGAGGTAATATAAAGCCCAAAGTGAATAAGAATAATCTCACTCACAATTGTTTTCTTCTCTTCCTCTTCTTATAACGTGTCATAATTGTGTATCCAAATCAATTTCGCATTATGTTATGCTCATTGCCTCTTTTTGTCAAACCCTATTATAATAGGCCTACTTTCCACTCCATTGACCATTCTGGCCAAGAGAAGAAATCAAGAAACTTTAATTCAAATAGTGACTCTTTTCGCTATGGTCTTAATAATAGGCCTAAACCAATTAGAACTTGCATTTCAACTAACCAAGAAAAGTTTGATCACAAGCACCAATATCCCAAAGACCTCAACTTTTATGGTGAGTATATATGTCCATATATATTTAACATTCATTTTTTTATACTATAAGATCACTTTTATTACATATTGTAGCAAGTAATTCACTTTATAATTTCACTAGTAGAAAATGTGAATTTCAAGAGAGGCGTCCCATCAGATATTGGCTCCTCCTTAAGGGATTTTTGATAAAGATATTACGTCGAGCCAATAATTCAAAAATTTGACTTATTTATTAATTTTGCTAGACTACTATTTTTTTAATCACAATTTGCTAGTAAAAATAAGGACATAATATGTTCACTTTAGAAACATAGGTCCCAGTTGGTCTCGTCTATGAATTTTCTTTTCCTATCCTATTTATCATTTCTTTATGACAATATCAAGTATTAACTTTTCTCTAACACTTACTTAAACTTTGTTCATGCCCTATTTAAATTTTCAACAGATTCTTCTGTATCAAAGGAAAAATTTAAACATGATGAAAGATGATTTTAAGAAGACAAAGTCAAGAGCTTTGAAGAAAATTAAGCAGCCCATTTCTCCTGGAGGTAGACTATCAAATTTCTTGAGCTCACTTTTTACAAATGGGAAAAAAGCAAAGATTTCCTCAAATGATGAGGACAAAAAATCAAAATCAACTTGTTCTTCATGTGGACACAAGAAGTTGGATATGGACCAACAAAATGTGGAGGCTATAAAAGGAATTAATAGAAATTATGTTCATGAAGACCATCTAAAATTCCACAAGAATATTGAAGATGAAGATGATTATGATGAAGGTGCAAGTTGTGCAAGTTCTGATCTGTTTGAGATTGATATTTTTTCTTCCATTGGATCAATGGGATTGCCTTTATGAAACAATAAATCTTGGTATTAATCTAGCCTTTAATGCAAATGGTAGTTAATTTACTTTTGTAACACTAAATAAATATATTGAGAAAATTGTATTATTACTATTGGCATTTTTATTAATGAATGAGAATGCAAAGTAAAAGACATAATACACGAATACTTTGTCATTCGTCTAATTTTGAATGTGCACAGATAGATACTTAAACTTAAGACAAACACAAATAAGGTGAGCCGATTTCATTTGAGGTACGGTAGTCAATATCCGTTGAAGTGAAATCCACATCAGTATCATCAATAAACGCAGAAGAGATGGACTTTCTAAAGAGTATAGCATGCCCCTATCCTTGTCTCTAAGTGTGTGATCCAATAATTTATTGAGTGATTTTTTCTTATCGCTACACTAAAGTCCCTATGAACATGAAAATCAAAAGAAATGTTAATGGTTTCTCTTTATATCAGTCTCATTATATTCTTTTTTAAAAAGGAGATTATTTTGATGTAGTTTCCTGTAAAAACTACTTATGATCCTAACATATACTTGAAAAGGAATAAGAAATTAAGTGTTTCTCAAATTGAATATGCTAAAATAATTGGGAGAATAACATTTCTCCTAGACCATATTGTCACGATTCAAGCCTACACCCTGGACATGGCGGACACTTGAAAACCATTGTTGATCCCCAAGTGAACCCTTGGTCTGGCTAACTATAGACATGAAACTCAATATGATATGTGGAAGCCTTACATAGATGAGCATTTAAATCATTTAAATAAAAGCTTTGAAACATTGTTTTGAAGTACTTAACATGAATAAGTTCCAATAAAATCATCGGGAGAAAAACATGAAAAAACATCTAACTATGTCTATCTATGAAGCCTCTATTATTCACGATAGGTGTCGGGAAAAAGACCTATGACACCTCAATACTACTAAATAGAATAATAAAATGGAGTCCTCCGAAGCAAAGGAGGTCTCGCCAGGGTTATCAAGAACTGTGAAGTGATCTCAATGGAGCGTCCGTTGATGATCCCAAACACCCGTATCCGCATCATAAAAAAGATGCAAGTCGAATGACATCATTCATTGGATATACAAGTATGTAATATAGTTGCATAAACAAATAACTTAATTAAAGGACTAAAAACAACTCAATTGAATCAATACATGAATATGAAGTGATAACTAATAAAGCCTTACAATAAGATATGCAATAAAAGAAATATGACAATAATATACTTTACTCTGTGGGGAGCAATGACGGAGCTAGAATTTCAACTAAGGAGTGTCAAAATATAAAAAAATTAAATTGTGTAGAAGTCGAGAAGTGTAATTTTTCGACGAGGAGTGTCGGTCGACACCCCTCAATTGTATGTGGCTCCGCCACTGGTGGGGAGTTTCGCTAACCGACAACCATTTCTATGAGCCTAGCAATGATACAACGTTTCGCCCACATTGCAAGCGTAATCCTATACCTTGTCGGGGTATAGGATGCTACTATAACTATGGATCCATCTAATATATCTTCTCAGAGGCAGTGAGGAGTCACACGACAAATCCGTGAGATCCTATCCTACTCTGGCTACGTAGTTTTGTGGGACTTAAGTTATAAATATACTCTTACCCAATTCGTTACTCGATAATACTCCCAAAATATTCAATAATCATTATGCTTAATCACCCTTTACAAAGAAATGGACTATTACTTTACTTTCCACTTTAATTTTATGAAGTACTATTCAGAAACATCAATTATACTCTTTCTCTTTCTCAACTGTCAAATAGTACATATGAAATCATTTGATTCTTCCTTTAGAGACTCTGTTCAAAACTTGCATTCAAAACGTATACTAATGGACTTATCTCTCAAGTCCAAGATCGATATATAAAAATTGACAACTCTTATACTATTTTGAAAATAGTGCTCTCTTTTTCAATAAAAAAAAGATACATTCGGAACCCTTTAAGTTCCCATAAACTCTTTTTCAAAATAATGCTTTTAAACTTTTTCCAAAATCAATATAAGAAAAATTACTGGCTCAAAATATTTTTAGTAAAACTTAATATATATATATATATATATATATATATATATATATATAGGTTCACGTGGAATTACATGCATGAACAATAATTAAAGAACTTTAATGCATAAAGTATCACAATCTCATAATATAGGAATCTCATAAAAGTGAGGGAAGAACCCTAGATTCAACTTGCTACTGAATGAATTGAGATGTATGGTGTGTTTTATTAAGAAAATATAATTTAGACTGGTTTAAGAGTCGTCACTTAATTTATAAAGGAAAATTAAGAAAACTATCTTTTCAAAAGATTAAAATAGTAAATCTAATGAGAATTTTAAAGGGAGTTCGGGGTTCATATTAGCATTTCGGAAAGGGTTTGAAAGCACCCGAAATGCCGGCTAACATGCGGTTATCCGATAATTAATTATTTGGCTAAACAATTTTAAGAAAATACATGCTTGATTAAATAGAGAAATTATTATGAGGATAATATTTAAGTAAAACTTTTCAAAGCAAATTAAGTAGAAAAATAATTATTTATTCAATGTTTAGAAAAATATAAGTGGTTAATTCAAAATGGTTATCTTTTGGGGAATCGATTTTAGGAAAAACCTTAAAATTAACTAAACAAATAATCATGCAAGAGCAATTAAATAACAAAGAAGAGAAGATGTGGGCCCAATTCCGATTTCTGTCCGTCTTGGCCGATACTTGGGCCTAAATTCAATTTTGGGCCCTTGACCCATTTTGTACATGTCCTAAAACTAAACATAAAACAATTGTCTTTTCTCTTTGGGCCTAAGGCCCAATTTTCACCTGTCTTAAACTAACAAAATAATAATCAAAATAATTGTCCTTTGGCCCAATAATTACAAAAAAAAAAAAAAAAACAA
Source organism: Solanum commersonii (assembly GCA_029007595.1). Lineage (NCBI taxonomy): Eukaryota > Viridiplantae > Streptophyta > Magnoliopsida > Solanales > Solanaceae > Solanum > Solanum commersonii. The sequence continues at coordinate 32,618 of JAJTWQ010000614.1, forward strand.
AGTAGGAATTTTGAGTCCTTGACGTAATATACATCATAAAAGGCTGATGTATATCGATGTATCACACTGTATATCAGTGTGTTTTTGGCTCTCGGGATTTGTTCTTTGGTTTTTCAACCTTGTATCCAACCTCCGGAGACTTGTTCTTCAATATTCATGGTTGTCCAACTCGATAAAGAAGGATTTGAGCCTTTACGGCTCTCCCAAAATGCAGGGGAAAGGAAAATAGAGTTCGTGGTGAACTCGGGCAGATTCCACATGCAACAAAAGAAAGGCATTAAAGATTAGTGCCCGAAAATGATAGAGCAATTAAATATCTAAGGTAAATCATATCAGCCCCTAAACCAATACACAACAAATAACTTGATTGAACTTAAACGACATAGGTCTAGATAATGAATACAACTCCTAAGACACTAAAACCCAAAGGCATGTCAATTGATAAAATAAAGATTACTTAAGTTACTGTTTTAGCACTATAAAAAAAAAATCCACAACAAACAAATAATAGCCAACCTATTTAATAAACATACATGCTAATAACTAATCTAACAGTTAGAGCAAAAATAGTCATATAGTCATATTATGTGGGGGCAAATTTCTATTCTAATCGACTTTGCTACAGTATGGAAAGCACGAGTTCATTAAACATCGGAACCAATTTTAGTTTCAAGAATGAAAGGTTAAAATTGGATATTAAGAGCTAAACAAATCTGAACATAGATTACCATACTTCATCAAAGCTATAGTCACACCTCTTAAATGACTAAATCAGATTTGCAATAGTTGAACATGAAAGTGAGAGGTAAGCAATGATAGACAACACAATTCGATAAATAACAAGGAGATAAACTAAGAAAGCAAAGCAGATCCAACATGTAAGGTTGTTAAAACAACAAAAGTGCTAATAGTCGACCCAAACAAACAAAACACTAGAGAGCTTTAGCCATACTTTAATAAAACAGTAGTCAAGATTTCAGCAAGAACGGAGAATTTAACTAAACAATCAACCATTCTACATGATAAGCTATAATATAATTTAGAAACATATAAAACAGAGAGCTTAAAACGGCTAAGGAAAATAGAACAAAACTAAGGAAAGAAATTACCTCCTTCCGGACAGCGAACCGAGATGAGAATGAGCAGAGACGAACTTCCACGGCCACAAAAACCTCCAACGGGCTTCTACCAACCCCAGCAACCCACGAACAAAAGAGAAAATATATACTAAGCCTATTTCCTTAACAACTCACTAGAATTTGTAGTTTCTTTCTTATACAAGTTGTGTTTTTTCTATCCTCTCTTTCGTTCTCCTTTTTCCCAACACTTGACTAATTCTCAATATTCTCTGTTAATTTTTTTTCGTCCCAAAATTTCCAACTAAAAATCTCCCTTCTTTTTCTAACGATACTCTCCCAAATGAAAAAAAAATACCCCTGAACAAGTGTAAGTAGAGAATATATATAGGGGATTATTAGGGTAGATTGGGGGGGAATTTTTGTCATTCCAAATTCGAATTCAAAATCCTTTCACCATTGAAGGGAGACATACTTTTCTTGAAAATTTCGCCCCATTCTGGAAGAGGAAATGGGGACAGTCACGTGCTTGCTTTATGCTGCTCTGTTGTACAAATTGAAAGGGACGTGGGAGGAAGGCGACAAAAAATTGCAGTGCTGCTCACTGTGTTGGAGTTGTTACTGCTTTCGTCTATTGCCGTGAGAATTATCATTTGTTGGAGCTGGGTCGGGTCGCAGAGCTGCTGGGTTTTCTCGTCGTTTCTAAATTGAACGTTGCAGGGGTAGTCTGGTATGCGTGAAAAAAGAAGAAGAAACGATGTGGATCGGCTGGTAAGTATCTTGTATTGCTGTTGTTATTGTAATGGATTTTTGGGTTGGGAATATAGGAAAATGAATATTAAATTAAGAGTGAGCTGCTGATTATATTTGGATGGGCTGATTTGGTTGTAGCAACTGGTGGGCTGGAACAATGTGTATGGGAATTGTTGTAATGTTGAATTGGAAATTGAAAAAAAATAATAATGGGCCGAGAGGATTGGATTTGAAGGTAGCAATTTGGACCAAATTGTGGTCCAATTTGAATTGAGAAAATAAACCACATGAATTGTATTGGTGTAATTGGTTAAATTAAGAAAATTTTAAAATAAGATGAATTGTTATTAATTAATTAACAAACTTCTTAATCTTAACGAAATAAAATAATTAACTTAGTTATAAACTAATTAATTCAAAAATATAAACTATTGTATAACTAAACTAATTAATAAATATTCAAACAAACAAAATCCTTTTTTTAGACGATTTTTGAATATTTATAAAATATACTAATTATATACAAATTTATATATAAACTTATATGTATTACTTAAAAATTATAAAAATGATACAATTAATTAAAAGTAACTTGAAAATATTTTGAACTTTATAAACACTAATTATTTCAAATCGTTTGAAATTTAAGAAGCTCGATGATTAATATATATTGTGGAGGTCCAAAATTGAGTGTCAACAACTGTCCCTCGTTTGACTTGGATTGTTGAAAGAAATCTGAGGCAAATGAAATTGATGAATCCAATTTTGACCAACCACATCTCTATCTCTTTGAAAAGGGATTTGATACGGACTTTTGGAATTATGGCCGAACCCCGAAAATGGGTTTCCTACATATCTCAGGCTATATGAAAATTCATGTCACTTGTAGTTCGATATGCTTGATTTGATGCACGATTTGAAATAATTCAAAAGTCACCCCGATATCCTGGACATGAAAAGACCGAAATACTTGAGAATAAGATCTAAGAGCGAACGATGGAATACAGCCGGGGTTTCAATACCGATTCTACCTACCCTCCCTCAGGAATCGGGCTGCTTGTAGTTCAACTCGATCGGTTGAAAAGGAAATCTATTATGCAAGATAACCTTTGGTTTTGGAAAAGAGACAAATAACTGGAGTATGAAAAAGAGGGCTTGCAACCTCTTAGCCATGAATGTGGTGCACTTCACACCCATAAGTAAGAACTTACAGACATAACTTTCAAAGCTCTTCGTGTATTGTCACTTGGGTTGAAAGCCGCTTTAGGTGAAAACCAAAAATTTTTGAATGCAAAACCGAAATCGATAAACCTAAGAAAAACTCACATGCCTTCTGATAGAGGTGTGGTTTGATTGTGGTGGAAGTCACTCCTCCCTCGTGTCTTAAGAGTTTGGCATTCCTCTTGGACTATGTCCCAATTAGCTGCTAAGAAAAAGCTCCACATTGTGCTGCATCCTTATTGATGTCGTCCGCACCTGTGGTTTGATTTGAGAATTCATCATTTTAGATGCTCGACAAAGACCGAAATAAACTTGTTAGTAAAACTGAATCGAAAGTGGTAGCATCTCTTACGATGTTTTTGGGTTACTCTTATTGTGAAAGATGTCACATAAGTATGTTCAAGATATGTCCGCACACTCAAAGTAAATAATTAGTAGACATGGTGCCGCCTAGCTAGCGGTTTGAGTAAAAATAAAAGGTCATGCATATAACAAATGAGTATATATTTATAAATAAGCATAAACATTTTTTTTTTCAACTAAATGAGAAAATAAAAAAGTATTGAGAGTAAAATATAATGGATACCGCTTTCGAATACAGTATATCCATTATAACTCATGATTTGTTGCAAATTTGGAGATGTCATTGCTTGTTTTCTGCATGGCAAACTCTTGTGATCTCTGCAACGAGTTAGATGGCTCAATGATTATCCAACTGTAATGAAGTGGCGATGATTATCCAACTGTAACGAGGTGGATGACTCGATAATTATCGTTTCTCAGCTTGCGCTAAGGAAAAGTTTCACATTGTGCTGCATCTTTTCTGATGTTGCATGATAGGATGGTGATTCCCCATTGGTAGGATAATGTTGATGCTCCATTGATAGGACGATGATTCTTCGATTTGATGATTCATTGGTAGAATTATGTTGATACTCCATTGATAGAATGATGTTCTTTGTTGATGATCCATTGGTATGATTATGTTGATGCTCCATTGATAGGATGATGATGCTTTGTTGATGATCCATTGGTAGGATGATGTTGATGCTCTATTGGTAGGATGATGATGCTTCGTTGATGATCCATTGGTAGGATGATGTTGATCCATTGGCAGGATTATGTTGATGCTCCATTGATAGGATGATGATTCTTCGTTGATGATCCTTTGGCGGGATCATGTTGATATTCCATTGATAAAATAACGATGATGTCCCTCTCGTGGGTGATAATGTCTCATTTGATAATATTATAGAAATGTCCCTCTGAGGGGTTTCACATTACTGTGTCTGATATTGACACAATTTGTGAATTATCTTCAAATGTTCTTGATGTTGAAAAATGTAATTTGATGTCATTGTAGATGTTTGTACATCTTGAGAGTGATGTTTTCACTTGCTCATGTTTTGTTGGAGATTTGAATGAGGTGTCGTCACTCGTATTTTGAACTGTTTCTTTTTCCTTCTAAAAAACTTTAATGACTTTCCTGCATCTACAAAAAAAAATTGTCAATTTTGGAGAGCTCCTCGCCCTTTCCCATATTCATTGAATGGAGGAATGTGGTGAGCTTAAGGCAATCTTATAGACCTGCATCCACAGAAAATTTGTTACTTTTTAAAATAAAATGATCTGTGTTGACTTCTTCAAACGCTTGCTACTTGTCTTGCTATCTTCAGTTGATCGCTCCAATCTCTTGCTTCTCAATAGACAAGTCAAAACATTTTATGCAAATTTTTTTGAAACATGGAGATAAAATCTTTAAGAAAATGTTTTCAAAGAGCTGTAATTGAAAAGGGTCACCCCAAGTATCATGTCACGTCAGCTTAAATGAACACCCTTGGTTTCAAACTTTTGACGTGTCCAAGAGCTTGTTCGGAGAATTCTAAAAACCCTTAAAGCTCGAGAGATTTTTGAGTCCCTCTCAAAAATTATGTCCCAATTTCTAGTGTAAAGAAAAAATAGAAATCTTATGGGAGATATGACCGAGTCGTTGTGGCGCCTACGTATCCCATTGAGGCAGGAATCAGGTCAAATGTAGTCCTCCTCTCGAGTGTTAACTAAAATAGAAAATTTACAAAGAAACTGATCGAGGCCGACATAGGCCGTCTACGTATCTCATTCTTGAGAATTCAGGTCGAACGTAGTTCAAATACAAAAGGGATATATTTAAAATATATGAAGGGGTGATCGAAACCGACATAGGTCGCCTACATATCTCATTCTTGAGAATTTAGGTCAGACGTAGTTCATTACAATAAATCATTTTCTAACTATGGAACATAAGACGATTACAAACAAACGATACAATTACAGGCAAAGAAATAAAAGAAACTCTAAATCTTCAAATATAACAGCTATTGATAGCATTTGAGTCGATTGACAACTTGATATGAATGTCTATTTTCAACAATTATTTTTACAAAATAAAAACAAAGACCATTAGATAGAAAAATTAAAAGCAAGCAAAATAAATTTTCGCAATAGAGAAGAGACTTTCATTGAAAAATAAGGAAATACAAACTTTGGTTATGACCATGAGCCATTTTTGCCTTCTTCAAAAACATTACGAGGGAAATAAAAACATAATTAAGTAAAAATAACACAAAAAGTGATCCGAGCCTCATTCGACTACCCCCCGATTTTATAAAATGGCATAAGATTCATCTTTGTCTATCAAGATGAACGAGGAATCAAGAGAGGAGTTGAAGTCCAATTAAGAACTTGCTCTATTGGCTCGACATCTCGTATGCTTGGTGTCTAGATCATCTTGTTGGGCGCAACATCACCTTCTTCAAAAAGATCCTTAATTCCTTCTCCAAAACCGTCATCATTGGCATATTTCTCTACCAGAAAGGACTCGCACAAATGAGGCAAAGACTTTGGTGGAGCATGATTAACCCTTCTTGTTCCGACTCTTTTCTGACACTAACGCAAAAGCTTGATGAAGTGTCATGCTCGTAAAATTGAGTTTCTCACTTATGCTCGAGAAGCTAAGCAATTTTCTCAAGGTTATTAGCATCATCCGAAATTATCGTCTTTACCATGCACCACTCATCCTCCATTTCTATCATATTGATAGTGGTGCCTCCATAGTTCTAAGTAGAGGATTACTTATTGACGCCGAGTGCAATGTCGGGAGAGTGACCACCGTCGGTCGATCAAGTCCCGTATCTTATGCTTTAAATTAATACTACTTTCGCATCATGCCTAACACTCCAGTGTAATGATACGCACACACTCGATCGCCCTCGAATTTAGAGCTAGTATCAACAAGCTTGGGCCCAACGGGATGAATAAAAACCGCCACAATTAATCGCTCAAACAACTTTGTTCGACTTTCACCGAGCGGCGCAAACATTCACAGTTTCTTCTAATCTCGACGAGAAGGATCATAATGACCTTGTTGAGGCGGATGCATCGGACAATCAATTTGGGGCGTTAGACGTGGGAGATGCTTGAGACTTTGGGTCAATCATGCTACTAGTGAATCCCCCCACGATTCAACAATGAATTACCATTGGCATTGGAAGTGACCGTTGAAGGGTGACATTCCCTTCATCAATCAAGTCCCAATTTTATGCTTTTTCAAGTTGATGCAATCCTGGGCAGTATGTCCAGCACTTCCCGAATGGTAAACACAACGAAGACGTGCCGGTAAAGTCTGGAATTGACATTGACATTTTTGGATCAATGGTTTGCATCAAACCATCCACTTTCAATCTCTCAAAGAGTTGGGTTAGACTTTCAACCAAAGGAGTAATGATCTAAAAGGTTTCTTCAAAAACTCTTGACAAGAAAGATTGTAATTATTTCATGAAGACGGAGGTACTCGGCAAAAGTAATTGGGAGGATTTCCTCGGTGAGTAGGTGCCGGTGTTTGGAAATTTTTGGTATTGTGGACAGCAGTTGCGAGGGGCATTTGGTAATTTGTCAATGCAACTTTGTTACTTGATTAAGCATTTGGGTGTAATTTGGCAGTGGAGTTTGGTAATTTTGATGATGTGGGTAGTGGAGTTTGCAATTTGGTTTGATGAGGTAAGGATTTTGTTGAGCTAAAGGGTAGGTTTTGGATGGTAAAGACTTTCGAACATCGGGACCAAAGATGCCTCTTGATTTTTGGCTTGATTCAAATGATAGAGGAAACATCTTCCCTCTTCCTTCTCAATGGTCCCGAGGATTCATCTTTAAGGAGTCATTCGGATAATTTTTTTTTCGATCTTGAGACCGTCTTCAATAGCTTCTTCACCAATTTTGACTATCTCACTCGAACTTCTCTCCTAAAATGAGCAAACATCCTATTATAGTACTCCGGCTCTTGAATGCACACGAAGACTTCAATAATTTCTTTTTCAATCATGGGAGGCCTAACTGGGTCTCCTCTCTCCAAACGGAGGGCATACTCTCGATAGCTTTCTTAGAATTCTGCTGATTCTCTCCAAAAGTATCGACGGGAATGAATTTACATTGTAACCAAACCTTTCAATGAAGTCTTTAGCCAAAGGTTCCAACTTGGCCACTGCTGATTTCTTTAGAAATAAACCATTCCAATGCTTCTTCTTTAGACTTCCGACCGAAGAGTTGCATCAATAAAGCCTCATCTTTCCCAACTTCAATGAGTTGATCACAATAAGCTCCTCAAATGTCAAAAGATTCTTGACCCACTAAATGTAATCAAACTTTGGTACTTTAAAACCTTCTCGGAAGCTCCAAATGTGGATGACGACACAAATCATAATTCAACCCCACAATGTCTAGGGTGCATTGAACATCCTTCATTGCATTCTCATAACTTCCTCTCTCGATGCTTTGCTCGCATTTCATTTTATGACATTCCACTCCTTTCTCCTTCTCCTTTTCACAATCATCGAGTTCAAAATGTGTAGTAGGGAAAAGGCATGATTTTTTGGCGATATTGGAAAATGAAATGTGTTTTTGGGGAGGCCAAGGAGGGTGATGGGTTTTTACAATTTGGGTAGATTTGATGATTGAGGAAAATTTTGGAAAACGTTGGTATTTGGATTTGAGAATAGGTAACTTGTAGAGTGGAGCTGAAAATGGTGTGTGGATTAGGGGTGGTTAAGTCGATGAGAGGTTTTGGAATCGTAGCTATAAGGTTGACATGTTTGGAAATGTCTGATGTTGGGTCCAGTAGGAAAATGAAGTGAGGCCTGCTATCTGAAGTAGAGTGTTGGCAATAATAGCCACAAATTCATCAAATCTTGGTCTACTCCATTTCAAATTTCATTTTCAAATAACTGCTGGAACAATTGTGCAATCAACTTGTCTGCTCAGCAATGATAGGGTCATTCACATTAATTTCATTCAAATTAGTATTCTTCAAATATCAAATCATTTTCTCTTTGCCTTTGACAAACATTGGTCCGAGAAGTAAACTGGGTTCTTGGACTTTGTGAAGTATAGATAAACAACCATTTTCTCAATACGCACGCTTTTTGAGTACCGATATAGAAAATAACTTCAAAGGCAAATGTTAGTCCAAGTCATGATAATTAATACGAAATATCACACACATTATCGTAAACACATAAGAGTTGTTTCATTTAAAAGAGTTAAACTAGCCCAATGGATATAGAAAAGATGGCTAATAGACGTAAATTTGTCTATTTAACTTTAGGATTAGTGACAAAAGATTGACTTGCACCGAGCCAAGTTTTTTTTTTTTTTTTTTGCATTTTGCATTGATACTTCTCGGATTTCGATTGAGATGTTGAAATTGGAAAGAGTTGGAAAATAGACTTTCTCAAAATGGGGACCTAACCTGAAAGACTCGCCACGTATTCACGAAGGAGAATTGAAAGTCTCCCCACGCAGTTCGACCCTGAACCTCTTTTAGATTTGAGATAAAGGCTTAACTTTTTTTTTAAAATGAGAAAAGTAAGATGAAAAATGAAGTTTGAATTTTTGTTGGGAAACTAAAGACTCGAAGAGCATTTGGACACATTTCTGATAAGTGACTTGGATATTTGTGTGAGGGGTTTTAGAAAATTTCCAAAAGAGTAGGTTAGAACATCTTCAAATAAAAACAACATATTCACACAAACAATTATAACAAAAAAGCAAATACGCGTTCTAAACATATATGTGACCCCTTGTATGCCAAGTGTAGGCCTAGCGATTTGAGGGATGTATACGCCATTCTCAAACATTTCATTGCCCCTTAAAACCCAAATTATAGAGATTTTTATGAATAAGCCGAATGAGGATACGTAATAGGGATAGGATATGCAAATACCCGCCTCCCACGCAGGTACGATCCTACATTAAGTGCCTCCATGTGTCCTTGCCCCTGCTTGATTTCATCTCGCCATCTCCGAATGTCCACACTTTTGGATGAAATGGTAAAGTGATCCTTCTTCGACCAACAAAATATTAAACCCCGACTCCCAAGAGACAATGCTTTGCCAAATGACGTATATATCCTTCAAATTTAAAACACATAAACATGATTGTCTTTTATTGACCAATGGGTCAAATAGACACAAGGTGGGCTTCTAATGGGTCTAACACGCCTTGGTGATGGGTCGAATTGTTCAAAATGCACTAAAATTTTTGGATTTGCACTTCTACTCCTAGTTGACTAAGAGTGGTTTTTGAAAGACGGGAACCCAAGTGGACAATTTAGTTGGAATTCACGACAACCATTGACGATGACGCTAATAAATTGCCGATCCTTTCAAAAAGGGTTGAGTATATAAAAAGTTCGATGCGATTATGCAAAAACCATCCTTCATATACTATACATACAATAGGAAATGCCATGAATGCAACAATTCATAATTTACAAAAATTGAAACAAGTAAGTAATTTAAACAAATAGCCAAATAAGTTAGTTTTAAGGTTAGAACCATCCAAATCCCCAGCAGAGTTGACATTCTGTTTTATTAAGAAAATATAATTTAGACTAGTTTAAGAGTCGCCACTTAATTTTTAAAGGAAAATTAAGAAAACTATCTTTTCAAAAGATTAAACAAGAATCTAATGAGAATTTTAAAGGGAGTTTGGGGTTCATATTAACATTTCGAAAAGGGTTTGAAAGCACCCGAAATGCCCGCTAACATGCGATTATCCGATAATTAATTATTTGACTAAACAATTTTAAGAAAATACATGCTTGATTAAATAGAGAAATTATTATGAGGATATTATTTAAGTAAAACTTTTCAAAGCAAATTAAGTAGAAAAATAAGTATTTATTCAATGAATAGTCCTACATACCTGGGAGAACGAACTAGTCTAACACTATGAATAGTCTTAATTACCTGGGAGAACAAAGTTCTTGGCGAAATCAAAGAATGCTTGAAACCCTAGTTTTTCTTCTCTTGGAACCTTGCTCTAATGACTTGAAGTGTTAATGAATGTAAAAGAACAAATTAACACTTTCTAAGCCCTTAACTAGTGAAATGTCATGGTTTTTAGCTTAGAATAGGATTAAAAGCTGAAAAGGGATCAAATTAACCCTAGAACGTGTGCAGGAAGTTGCTGGAAAAAAAGTGTAGCAAAAACTTCACAGATGGCTCTACTGTCCATGGAACATTCCACCGGCCGTATTGTCGGTTCCAAACTTTGACTGCTTGATGTGGATTTACAAAAAGGCATAACTTTTTTCAAACTCGAAATGGAGCAAACTAGGTGGCGTTGGAAAGATGACTGATAGACCTTAATTTGATAGGTCAAGGGCCACCTAATTCATTATATCCTGAGAAATATCGTTTTTCGAAGTTGACCCAAGTAAAATCTCACATTGAAACTCGATCGGTAAGAAATCTTCAACACAACTTTGTTCTTAGGGATTCTAGTGACCTTAATTCATATCTGAAATCATTCTCACTCTAAAGGATTGGCTTTAACACCTAAGAACATATGTGTACGACCTATACACAAATGAAAAATGGTTCAAGTCTTAACCTAGAAATTTTTTGAGATATTACACATATGTTAAGATTTGTACTGAATTTTCTACGTTTTTTATTTGATTCTACGAGAATTGTGTTTTAATGCAAAAGTTTTATTTTGTTATAAAAAATTTCCTCGGTGAAAAAGAACTTTCTATATCCATTTTTTTCTTAAAAAGAATT
>JAJTWQ010000615.1:0-43703 GCA_029007595.1 Solanum commersonii
ACAGACATGACGGTTTGCACCCGAATCAGCCTACCATCCATCAACACTCTTAACCATGTTTATGTCGGTAATCACCGCCACAAAAGGTTCTTCGATAACGTTTGCCTGAGGGTTAGGACCACATTTTTGAAATCTGCAAAATCGACCAATATGCTCACTCTTGCCACAAACAAAGCACTGTCCCTTATCTTGAAATTGTTGATTTTGTGCTTGGTTATTTTCACCACAAACAAGAGTAGCATTATTTGAAGTAATTAAAGTTACCTTCGTTGTGATGTTGCTATCTTTTTTTTGTAAAAGTGCATCTTGGCCCCTTGCCTCTTCACCATCGTACTTTTCCACTTTCTCATGATGAGAAATAAATTCATCATCATCCATGGAGGTGTCATCAGCCTTCCATCTTTTGATATGGCTTGTTAAGTCTCCCATCTTGACATTCGTGGTTTTTTCAATTGTAGTGATTCTGAATCTCTTTAAAATTTTAGTGAAAAACTTACAAGATAACAAAAAATACAAAATTACAATTGAAAATAAAAATGAAGAAATAAATCTCTTCAGGTTGAGGCGCGGATATGTCGCTCTCTTTAAGGAGATTCAAGCCCACTGCAACAAATGTTTTACACCGGTCCAGCAGTAGTCCTTCTTGACTTGTCCCTTCCAGGATACAACAACCTTTACAAAGTATAACTCAACAACTTTGGACAAGAGTTGAGTCCAAAGCTCCACAAAAAAGAACACCTCCCTTCAACTAATAAGAACTCTCTTTTTGACAAACTTTATGCACTCTATATTTTTCTCTTGTATGTTGTGTGTTACAAACCAAATGAAAACCACCATTATTTATACTAGAAGAAGTCTTCCTAGCAATGAATATAAAGATAAATAGTGTAGTAAATAGTGAAGATAATGGACTTAGGAGTTACATATGTTACAAGGTATAATGGAGAAAGAATAATGAAGAACGAATGGCAAAGGCCACCAATGGCTAAGAGTGCTAACAAGAAATGTTGTAACATAACAAACAATAACTCCAAATGGAGTAATGCAGCAAATAAGTGCCACCAACGGTCAATGTCAGAAACGTCAAGTAATGGGCAATTAAGCCTCAAAAAATTGATTCCAAAATACAATCAAAGTGGCCACTAACATTCTGATAGGAATAGCTACAAGAGGAATGGGAACTATGCACCTTAACCATTATTTACTAATATTAAAATGCTCCCAAACCAACAGTACACACTCCCTCCTTTCTAGGCGAAATTGAACCACTTTGAAATCGAAAGTGTGGCCTATCTCTTATTGTTTTTCCTTTAAATTCACTCTTGTTGGATACAAGAGCATTTTCTTCCCCTTTTTTGATTGATACCCCAGCTATATGTTTGGCTAGTAGCTCCTGTGATGACAACAGATTCTCAAACTCCTCCAAGGATGGTGTCACGCCCCGAGCCTACAGCCTGGGAGGGACTGGCACTTGAAGACCATTGTTGGCCCTAAGAGAACCTTTGGCATGGCTTACTTCACTCAGTGGAAGACTTAACTCATCACATAAACATTTATGAAGAAACTAGAATGTCATAAAGGAACATTCAACTGGGCATTTAGGCAAACTCAAGTCTTTAACATAAGAAATGAAAAGTAAAGACAACTGAAATAACTAACTGATTGTCTGTCTATGAAGCCTCTAAAACAACTGAGATGGATGTTGGGACAAACCCCACAACATCCTAATGGACTAAACTAGAAAGCAATGAAAATAGATCCTCCGGAATGGAATGAGGCTCACCGACTGACTCTGAATTGTTCACTGGATCAACGGTGCACTGAAATGCCGATCCTAGTTACATGTGTCTGCATAATAATACGATGCAGGCCAATTGGCATCATGTCACGACCCAAGCCTAGGGCGTAGACGTGACCGGCGAATGGGGAACCCGAAGGAACCCCAAACAAGCCTCATAGCATATCATTACACATCCTTGGTCGCGGAAGTAATTAAAATGACCATAAGCGATAAACATAATCAAGGGGAAATCGGGACTAAGGGAGCAAGAGAAAAAGAGAATAATACATAAATACCATAGATGAGTCAAGCTCAAGCATAATACACAACTTGTCCAACACCACCTCTAAACATGGATACTTAGTAGGGGCCAAGACAAACTACCGGCTCACCCTTATAGTCAATACATAATTAAAAAGGAAAATTCTTATACATAGCAAGAGATCATAAGCAACATCCCCGGAATGGAGGACTCACCAATAAGCTCGATAGAAAATCGTATTAGCCACGCGGAGGATGGTCAAGAGGTGCTTCGGTCGCTATGGTGACATCACAAAAGGCGTAGAGTATGCATTAGTACGTTTGAATGTACTAAGTATATGGGATGCAATGCAATGCAACAATAGATGGACATCATAGGCAAAATGCATAATCATACCCGATAGATAGCATATTAATGAGATGATATGTAAAGTTATGTTTACATAAAAAAAATCATATTTAGTAGGGCGTAGTACATGTGTAGGAGTGACCATCAATATAGTATTTCCAAGGCCTACCACCCCCTTGGAGAGGCGAAAGAGGTACAAACCCCTCAATGTGGTTACCCGGGCCTACCACCCCGAGCTAGAGGACCAATGTACAAACCCCTCGATATGGTTATATGGGCCTACTGCCCCCCGCACTAGGCAACCAAGGTACCCATCCTCGATAGCTGGTTATACGGGCCTACCCCCGTACTAGGCACCAAGGTACCAACCCTTTGATACGGTTACGGGGCCTACAATCCCCCAAGCTAGGCTTGGTCGACTCACAACACTATATATAGAGAAAATTATATACATGTATCCATTTTCATCATCATTTCATTAATTATATAACCATCCGGCTCAGACGGACGTACATTGGACCTTTCATTTCCTAAGAATTCTATAAATAGGCATTTTTATCAAACACATGGTGGGCTACGTGTTCATGTAAATAAAATATAATTTGATCATGGAAGCATGAAAACCATAAATATCACATAATAATTTCATTTCATGATAATATGCAAAATAGACCATAATAGGGTGTGTAGTAGTAATTCCATACTCAAGAGTTCATAAATAACCATAAGGACCCATAAACTTAAAGTGGTAATAGAGGATAAATGGTTGGACTTGTGGAAAGGAAGGTTTCCATAATCAAACCCACATATCTCAACTTTGGAGAATCCTTGATGAAGATTGGAATGGAGAATTGAAGCTTGAGATTGAGTCTTGAATCCGGAATTAGAGCTTGAGATCTTTGAATTTGGTTGAGGATCTTGGTGGAATTTTTGGAAAAGGCTTAGAGGGTGTTTTTGAGTGTTTTGAAGTTAAATAACTAAGTATGGGACATATCCCCTTTTTATAAAAAAAAAATGTCCCCAACACTTAGCCTAAAAAATGAGGCTGAAAAAAAAATAGCCCACTGGAATTTGGGAATCTGAACAGACAAGTTTTACAAAAATGGTCATAACTCCTTCATCCTAACTCGGAATGACGTGAAACGAAGTGAGTTGGAAAGCTAACTCAAAGAGCTTTAATTTTGATAGTTTGAGGTCCTTCCAGTTCCTTGTGTGCTGAAATGACCCCAAAAATGCTCGAAAATGTGCTTCGGAAACACCTAAAATTGTAATTTCCATATATCTCAAAATCCGTGCATCATTTCGAAAATTCGACTTCATATTCTTATTCAGGGGGTCAAATTGAGTGGGAAATGGGTCTAACCTGAATTTTAGAGCAACCGTATCAAAATTCGAAAATCGCAAAAATGCGATTTTGAGGGTCAACTTTAAAGGGGCATATCTCTCAGCACACAAGGAACTGGAAGGAGCTCAAACTATCAAAATTGAAGCTCTATGAGTTAGCTTTCCCCGAAAACACTGTTCACCCGCCTCATTTTTTTTCTAAGTGTTGGGACGTTTTTTTATAAAAAGGGGACATATCCATACTTAGTCATTTAACTTTAAAACATCCAAGAACACTCTCTAAGCCCTCTCCAAAAATTCCACCAAGATCATCCACCAAATTCAAGAATCCCAAGCTTTAATTCCGGATTCAAGATTCAATCTCAAACAATTCTCCATTCCAATCTTCATCAAGAATTCTCCAAAGTTGAGGTATGTGGGTTGATTGTGAAACCTTCCTTTCCACAAGTCCAACCATTTATCCTCTATTTTACTTCAAGTTTATGGGTCCTTATGATCATTTATGAACTCTTGAATTATGGAATCACTACTACACACCCTATTAAGGTCTATCTTGCATATTTTCATGAAATAGTATTATTATGTGATGTTTATGGTTTCATGCCTCCATGATCAAATTATGAAGGTTGTTATATATGTATATATATATGTATGTTGTTGGTGGGCTGTTTTATATAGATTTTGAAAATTGGTTGGACTTAGTACTCTTGAAACACATGATTTTATTTACATGAACAAGTAGCCCACCATATGTTTGATAAAATGTCATTTATAGAATTCTTATGAAATGGAAGGTCCAATGTACGTCCTATGAGTCGGATGATTATATAAGTATTGAAATGATGATGAAATGGATACATGTATATGATTTCTCTATAGGTGTGTGAGTCACCAAGCCTAGCTCGGGGGTTGTAGGCTCGGGTAACCGTATCAAGGGTTGGTACCTTGGTTGCCTAGTACGGGGGTAGTAGGCCCGTATAACCATATCGAGGGGTTTGTACCTTGGTCCCTAGCTCGGGGTGGTAGGCCGGGTAACCACATTGAGGGGTTTGTACCTCTTTCGCCTCTCCAAGGGGGTGGTAGGCCTTGGAAATGCTATATTGATGGTCACTCACTACACATATACTATGCCCTACTAAATATGATTTTTATATAAGCATCATTATACATATCATCTCATTAATATATCATCTATCGGGTACGATTATGCATTTTGCCTATAATGTCCATCCATTGTTACATTGCATTGCATCCCATATACTTAGTACATTCAAACGTACTAATGCATACTCTATGCCTACATGATGTCACCATGTAGGGACCGTGAGCACCGTCCGACCATCCTCCACGTGGCTAATACGATTTCCTATCAAGGTTATTGGTGAGTCCTCCATTCCGGGACGTTGCTCATGATCTTTTGTTATGTATAAGACCTTTTCCTTTTTAATTATGTATTGACTATGAGGGTGAGCCCGGTAGTTTGTCTCGGCCCCGCAAAGTATCCATGTTTAGAGGTGGTGTTGGACAAGTTGAGTATTATGTTTGAGCTTGACTCATCTATGGTATTTATGTATTATTCTCTTTTTGTCTTGCTCCCTTAGTCCCAATTTCCCCTTGATTATGCGACGCTTATGGTCATTTTAATTGCTTCCGCGACCAAGGATGTGTAATGATATGCTATGAGGCTTGTTTGGGGTTCCCTCGGGTTCCCCATTCGCCGGTCACGTCTAAGCCCTAGACTTGGGTCGTGACATGTGCTAAGAGATATGCCCCTTTAAAGTTGACCCTCAAAATCGCATTTTTTGCGATTTTTGAATTTTGATACGGTTGCTCTAAAATTCGGGTTAGACCCATCCCCCACTCAATTTGACCCCTTGAATAAGAATATGAAGTCCAATTTCTGAAATCATGCATGGATTTTGAGATATATGGAAATTACAATTATAGGTGTTTCCGAAGCACATTTTGGGCATTTTTGGGGTCGTTTCACATCAGTACACTGAATGTACGAGTATGTGAGTTAGAATGTTAAAACAACATAAGCTTGAAAGAGAATCTGAAAGAAACACTTACCTTGGCTCTTCTCAACTCAACATAACTGAACTCATTTCAATATAAAGCAATTTAAGACAAATGCAATATAAAGAAAAATTGTTTAAAAACATGCTGTCAACTCTGTGTGTATGCAAAGATACATAAAATTCTGAGATATATGTAAAAATATAATAAACTAATGTATATAAAAATACAATAACTTCTATGGTAGTTTCTCTAACCGACAACCATCACATCAGAGCTATAGTGATGATACAACGATCTACCTCTTGCCGCCGCATCCTATATCCATGCCGCCAAAGGTATAGAAACTGAACTGCCTAATCGATCCACTAGTCTATTTCGAAAAGGATTCATCTAAAAGTATGAGCCTTTTCTACCCATGGTGGCTACATGGTTCTATGGTGACGTGAGTTATCTAAACTCATGCTCGTCCCCAATTCGGTGCTCAATACTACTCCCCAAAATATACTGGCTCTTATGTTTTTAAAACATACTTCTTCTGCGATTTGAGATTAGTGCTTAAAAACTTAGTTTGGAGGCTATCTTGGAAATCTCAGTTTCTCTGCTTGCTTCATTTAGAAAGTCATTTCTCTTTTCTGAAAACTAGCCCGGAAGCTCTTTGAAAATCTCAGTTTCCGCTCTTATTTTAAATGTGAAAATATTTTTAAATCTCTTTGGGAATACATAGTCCCCATATACTTCTTTGAAGAAAAGAACTTCAACTTTACATCCTTACTGAACTCGGAGCTTAAGTCTTAAAACAAAGTTAAAACATTTGTGAAAGACTTTAGAAAAACTTTAAGAACTTATCTTAACTTAACTCTCGACTTCTCTTGACTTTGATCTTAACTGTTCTTGACTTGACTCTTAACTGATCCTTGAATTGAATTATGGATTCAAGGGTTAAGATTTGTGATTGGAAAGATCTCATGTTGTTTAGGAATGATTTTAGATAGCTAAACATGAGAAAAAAATCAAAAATCAAAATACGAAGGTGGGTCCACGATGCGGATGCATAATTAAATTTTCGTTTCGAAAACGTCTTTTGAGGCAGAACACCTCGTGTCAGCACCGCGATGCTAAGCATAAATTTTCAAAATTTGGGACCAAGCGCGCCACGCGCGACCATATCTTCTTCGTTTTCCAACCCCAATTCACCCAAACTTGGTTCTTTTTCTTAAATTACTTTTAGATACAGATACCTAGAAAATGAGAACAAAAAGAGACACCAGAATTGCTGATGTGTATGTCATGCATCTTTTTCACTATTCATTTTACTGTTAATACGTAGAACAATTATTGATGCTTTCCTTGTAAGATAGGACCCTTGGCACTAATGTGCAAAATAAATGTTGTAGTTCTTAATTATTTTCTTTTCATGATTTACAAGTATTATAATTCGCCATCTAATCAGCAGCCTCGTTCCAAAATTGAAGTTGAAAAGTATGTTCATATTATCAAGTTAAACCTGATTTTCGGAATGTGTTTCTTTTCCTAATGTTTTCTTTGATTGGTCTAAATTGCATTTTATGTTGTGGTGTTGCTTAATAGTCTTTCTTTGCAGGTACTTGGAGCAACATCCGGAGGATGCAACACAAAGTGCAAAGCTGGATCAGTTCTCATTTCAGATCCCAAGACTACTAGAGGAAGATTATATTGTAAATGGTGGTATGAATTTGTATTAGACATGCTTAAATTAGAAGTAAGATCGATGTTGCATTATTCTGTGATTACAATTAAATGTGTCATGCCTGGAAATAAAGAAATTATCAAAGCATTCAATTTTTACTCATTGTTTGTGTTTGGATTAATTGATTTTCTGCTCGGAAAAACCATAAAGTTCATAGCTAAAAGTTTTCTGAAATAAATGCAAAAGAAGAAAGATTCTTCATTTAGGCTACTTGATGTTCACCAAAAGTACATATATTCACCATTATTTGTCTCACATTTAGTGCTTAGTTTAATGTCTTTTGAGTATTGATTATATCATAATGTGCTTAATGTTATATTTTTATTGTGTTGGAACAGAGTGGTACAAAGATAGAGAAATTTCAAGCATAAACGAATTGAAGTGGAAAAGAAAGAGAAGTAAAAGGAAAAGGCGAGAGGAGTGGGGAACAATCGTTTTGTTCCTCAAAGAAATTCAAGCAAGCAACGAACAAGCAGTTGCGATGACATCGGTGTCGTAAAGGTGGTGCAAAGAATTGCTGATGAATCGATCTGATTTGGCCTTTTGGTACTTTTAGTCTATGCTGCATCCTAGCTAAACAATTCTTCTAGAATCAAATTTGGTTAAGTTGGACATATGTATGTTGTAATGTCCTTGATACTTATCAACTAATAGCTTTTACTGGTGTGATTTTTCATGTATTAATTAAAGTCCATTCCTTTTGCTATCAAAATGTGGTTTAATTACCATCAATTAAGAGGCTGAAGTATTTACATTTGTATACTTTACTCATGGAAGTTGAAAGTAGCACAAGATTCAAGTTTCTAGTTAATATTAGTTTCTGGACACGTGCTCTACACGTGTATCCCTTGCATCGATACACTTTTTTTAAAGTAATATAAGCAACATCAATATTGGTAAATAATAAGTTACACAAAAATTCATTTGAAACATACAAGCTCAGACATGATTGTAGTCCATCACTCCATCTATTTGTATAACATATTTATTTCATATATTTAATACATTAATCTATAATACCAATAAATTTAAATTTACTTATTGTGGGATTCAGTTCCTAATGAATGCCAATGCTAAAAAGAGAAATAAAAAATTGCAAACAAAAACAAAGACATATTACAACAGAAAAATTAAAATATTTTGGTATGTCAATACACATGCATCTTGATTGAAGCGATGCAAAGGCTTGATGGCAACTCTTTTTCTCGACACATGTCAAAAAAATTAAATAGATTTTTCTACTTCTCCTTCATATTCCATAGGCAGATTCACTTCAACTTTGTAACAAATTTTCGTTTGGCCAAAGGGTTCCCGAAATAGGTATACAAAACTTTATTTGCAAAACAAAATAAGTGATCAACTTTAGTTAAGAGTAGTGCTACAAAAAGGAAAAACTTGTTTTCATCTTCTCTATAGTGCAAATTTTGCACATCTCGTGATGCTATATTCTCAGGGCAAAAATTAGTGCATCCAAAAGAATAAGAAAAAGCTTTATACTCAACCAAACTGTTATATACGTCCAAAAATTTGTTCAAAAGTTGTGACTTTAATGAAAGGTTGTGACTTAAATGAAAAGTTGTGACTTTCATGAAGAATTGTGACTTTTATGAAAAAATATGACTTTTATGAAATGCTGCAACTTTTCCGCAAGGTTGTAATTTTTCCAAAGGATTGTGACATTTTCGATAAGGAAAAATAAGCACCCGTTCACACTACCCTTTGTTGTCTATTAATAGAGGGGCTCCTCTAATTTTTCAACAATGAATATTTGTACTTCGTCTTCTACTATTAAATCTAGCATTTTAAGTGTACTTTACTACTCTTGAGTGGTTCGTTTACACCTTGGTTTTAGGTTGTAACACCTCGCTAAATGAAAGAACAAGAATTATAAAGAAGCTATTTCGGAAATAATCAAATTAGGAAAGTTTGATAAAGTTAAGCAAAGTATGAATTTGGGTCAATTTCAAATGACCATAACTCCTGGCACATGATGAGTTAGGTGTGCTACAAGATACCGTAGGAAAAATCTTTGAATTATCTGTCCAACGCCACCGAGATTGCTCAATTTTGAGTTAGTATGCGGGATATATGCCCATTTGAAGTCGGGTTGTCTAGATAAGGAAAGTCACAGCCGAATTTTAGAAGGGTATTATGGTCTTTTCACTACCCAATTAATTAAGTTTGTTTTCGGTAATTAAGTTGGGGTCTAAACTGAATTGGTTCAGTTTACGCTTCATAAAATTAAGTTAGGGTTTTGAGAAAAGAGAAAAAAAGAGGAGAAAAGAGGAGAAGAAGCAAGGATTCGTCGCGTTCTTGAAGTTAAGCTTGTGGATTTCGCCAAGGGTTGATCCTTACGAGGTATGTGAGATCACATAGTGTTGGGTTCATTCAACCACGTGCCAATCATGATTTAATTCCGTGAAATTATGTTCTTGAAAGTATAGAAATTGAGTTCTTGATGGGTTTTGTTGAAGTTCTATTGGGTCCTTGATTGTTGAAGTTGTTGAGAAGTTCTTGAGTTAAATTCATGAAATTTGATGTTGTTTTGAGTGGATTCTCGTATACTTTGGTTGTGTATTCTGTCACGCCCCGAGCCTACACCCTGGGCGGGACTGGCACACGGAGACCATTGCTGGCCCCAAGTGAACCCTTGGCCTGGCTTTCTTAATTCAGCGGAAATCTAACTCAACAGAATAACTCAATGCAATGCAACGTCATAAAAACAATCTAACTGTGCATAACATGCAAAAAGGCAACTCGTGTCTCAAAATAGAATATTTACATATACATAGATGAGAGACTCAATACTAACTGACTGACTGTCTATGAAGCCTCTTTAATACTGGGATGGATGTTGGGACAGACCCCACAACATCCTAATAAAGCAAAACTAGGAACACAAAATAACAAAGTCCTTCGAAAAGCAAGGAGGCTCACCACCGACTCTGGAGTGCTCAGCTGGATCAACAGCGTGCCAGATGCTGATCTTGGGTACCTGCGTCTTCATCGTCATAAGATGCAGGCCAACTAGAATCAATACATTGAATGTACGAGTTTGCGAGCTGGAAAGCTAAACAAAAACTTAAGCTTGGAAGGACTACAAAGGAACTCTTACCTTGGCTCTGCTCGACGCATGAATAACCGAACTCAATATAAAGCAATAAGACACATACAATATATATAAAGCTTTTAAAACAATCTAAACAACTTAGTTCGTTAATGATTAAAGCAATAACAAACTCAACTTTACTTATATAAAAGTAATATAATTTTAGTGGGAGATTCTTTAACCAACAACCACCACTATGAGCCCTAGTGATGATACAATGTTTTACCTCACGTTGCCCAAGGACCATCCTATACCTTGCCGTGATATAGGACCTTACTTAACTTAGTGGATCCACTAGCTTAATCTTACGTGATCATCTAAAAAGGATGACCCGTTAATTCCCATGTTTGGCTACATGGTTCTTATGGAGAGTTGAGTAAATATGAACTCGCGTCCCCAATTCGGTGCTCAATACTACTCCTAAAAATACTTTATCTCATAAGTGTTTTAAACACATCTTTCTTTAGTTTGAGATAATTGCTCAAAATCTAGCCCAAAGGCTCACTTGGAATCGATGTTCCTTTCTTACTCAAATGTAAAAACATTTAGAAACTTCTTTGGAAATACATAGTTCCCTAATAGCTTTGAGAAATGAACTCAACTCTATACTCTTGGCTTAACTTGAAACTTGAGCCTTAAACGAAGTTAAAACGTTTAATAAAGACTCTTGAAAAGCTTTAAAGACTTGCTTCTTAACTTCTAGACTTGACTCTTAACTTCACTTGACTTTGATCCTAACTTTCTTGAATTGAATTATGGATTCAAGGATTCATGATTTGTGGTTGGAAAGACCTCATGATCTTTAGAATGATTTAGGACAGCTAAATTTAAGAAAAATTATGAAATTTACTTTTTGGAACAGTGAAGTCCGCGTCCTGTCCGCGACGCGGAGCATATTTTTGTTCACAAAGGGAACAAGTCTGCGACGCAGACTTGTTTCATGCAAGCTGCCCGACTTTTCTCCTTCACACTACCAACTCTAAACCCTCTTAACTTCAAAGTTTTCAGACCTAAACACTTAAAATCATAAATCCCCTTAAGATACAATGGATTCAACTTGAAATTACAATCGGAAGCATGTATCAAGACAACAAGGAACTTCAACAACACAACCAACAACTTGAACAAACACAGCCAACAACTTCAACAAACACAACCAATATTTTCTCAAAATTAAAACAAGTTTGGCGTGTGGGGGAAGGAACCAACCCAACACTATGATCTCACATACCTTAATAGGGATCACCCCCGACAAAAACCACGACAAAAACCTTGCTTGTTCTTTTCTTTCTCCTCTTCTTCTCCTCTTCACTCACAAACCCTCACTCTCACTCTGTTAAAAAGGGAAAAACTGATCTAAAAATCAGTCTAAACCCTTAATAAAACCAAAAGAATTGGTTAGGGAAAAGACCAAAATACCCTTACAAATTCGGGCCGGCTTCCCTGTACCAACAGCCCAACTTTCAAAGAGCATAACTTACTCATACGAACTCGAAATCGAGCAAACTCAGCGGCGTTGGAAAGATCATTCCAAGGGCGTTCCAAACATAACTAGAACTACACCTAAATCATCCTGAGCTAGGATTTATAACTGTTCAAAGTTGACCAAAAACTCACTTTTTCCCATACTTAACCAAATTTTTGCAGATTTTGAAATTCTTTCCAAAAAAAATGACTATTTCCGATTTTTAAGCTTCTTCCTAGTTATCAACTTGCAAGATGTCACAATATCTACCCCTTGGGAACATTCGTGCTCGAATGAGGTTACTCTTACTAGGCTAAGGGTGTAACATCAAACTCAAACACCCAACAAGCAACAAGACCAACAACAACATGTTCACTATAAATTAAGAAGCACTAAGAAGGAAATTAATGCCTTGATCTGCATTTCCTCCGGATTCAAAGAGATGTGGATATCTCGTCTTCATGTCCTCTTCGGCTTCCCAAGTAGTTTCCTCAACAAATTGGTTCCTCCAAAGGACCTTGACTGAGGCTACCTCTTTCTTTCTTAACCTACGAACTTGACGGTCTAAAATCTGAACAAGAACCTCTTTATAAGATAAGCTATCCTTGATCCTAATACTTTCAGTTGGTAGGATCAATAAAGGATCTCCTATGCACTTTTTCAACCTGGAGATGTGAAATATCAGATGAACCGCTGCTAATTCCTGTGGTAGCTCCAACTTATAAGCAACATTGCCAATCCTCTTGACTATGCGATAAGGTTCAATATACTGGGGACTAAGTTTCCCCTTTTTACCAAACCTCATAACCCCATTTATGGGTGAAACTTTCAAATATACCCAATCGTCTACTTCAAACTGTAACGCTCTTCTCCTAACATTGGTGTAGGATTTTTGATGACTCTGTGCCGTTTTCAACCTCTCTTGAATCACTTTCACCTTCTCCATAGGTTGGTGAACTAAATCTGGTCCTATCAGCCCTGCTTCACCAACTTCAAACCATCCAATAGGAGGTCTACATCTTCTCCCATAAAGAGCTTCATATGGAGCCATTTGGATACTAGAGTGATAACTGTTGTTGTAGGCAAACTCAATGAGAGGTAGGTGATCATCCCAACTCCTTTTGAAATCGATCACACAAGCCTTCAACATATCTTCTAAAGTCTGAATAGTGCACTCTGCTTTCCCATCAGTCTGAGGATGAAAGACAGTACTTAAGTTCACCTTCGAACCCAAGCCTTTCTGAAAGGATTTCCAGAACTGTGAAGTAAATTGTTCACCTTTATCTGAAATAATGGAGACTGAGACTCCATAAAGTTTCACTATCTCTTTAATATATAACTTGGCATAATCTTTTGCTGAATGGGTAGTCTTTACCGACAGAAAATGGGCTAACTTTGTCATTCTGTCGACAATTACCCAAATAGAA
Organism: Solanum commersonii; assembly: GCA_029007595.1. Taxonomy (NCBI): domain Eukaryota; kingdom Viridiplantae; phylum Streptophyta; class Magnoliopsida; order Solanales; family Solanaceae; genus Solanum; species Solanum commersonii. Next base: position 13,484 of record JAJTWQ010000615.1, read on the forward strand.
TCATGCTATCTATCAGACCTTGGAAACCCTGTGATGAAATCCATATTGATCATCTCCCACTTTCATTCCGAAAGTTCTATCCTCTGAGCCAAACCATCAGGCCTTTGGTGTTCAACTTTCACTTGCTGGCAATTTGGACACTTAGCCACAAACTCTGCAATGCCCTTCTTCATTCCATTCCACCAATAGACTTCTCTCAAGTCACGAGACATCTTTGTGGAACCCAGATGAGTGGAATATCTGGAGCTATGAGCTTCTTCCATAATCCTCCCTTGGAGTCCATCCACCATCGATATACATAATCTACATTGATACCTCAAAACACCATATCCCCCTTGTTCAAAAGCTAATACTCTTTGCTTTTGAACATTTTCCTTCAACTCAAGAAAAATGGGATCTTGGTCTTGCTTTTCTTTCACTTCTGACACTAATGATGACTCAGCCCCGCTCGTCACCGTTATTCCTCCTTTTGCGGAATCTATAAGTCTGACTCCCAGGTGTGCTAGTCTGTGCACTTCTTTTGCTAACTCTCTCTTCCCTTCTTCAATATGGGCGGTGCTACCTATAGACAACCTGCTTAAAGAGTCAACAACAACATTAGCCTTACCTGGGTGGTAAAGAATACTCAGGTCATAATCCTTGAGTAATTCTAACCACCTCATCTGCCTGAGATTAAGCTCTTTTTGAGTGAACACATATTGAAGACACTTGTGATCAGTAAATACATCAACATGCACACCATACAAGTAATGACGTCATATCTTCAAAGCGAATACTACAGTAGCCAACTCTAATTCATGGGTTAGGTAGTTCTTCTCATGAACTTTCAACTGTGTGGAGGCATAAATTATAACCTTACCATTCTACATTAAGACACAACCCAAACTAAATCTAGATGTATCACAATACACCACAAAACCTTGAGTATCTTCTGGTAAAGTCAAAACTGGAGCAGTAATCAACCTCTTTTTCAACTCCTGAAAGTTTTTCTCACAAACTTCAGACCATTGAAATTTCACTGTCTTCTGAGTCAACTTGGTCAAAAGAGATGCAATAGACGAGAACCCCTCTACAAACCTTCTATAATAGCCAACTAACCCCAAGAAACTCCTAATATCAGTTGGAGATGTGGGTCTAGGCCAATTCTGCACAGCCTCAATTTTTCGAGTATCATCTTTAATACCATCACCAAATACAATGTGGCCTAGGAATGTCACAGACTCAAGCCAAAACTCACACTTAGAGAACTTGGCATATAACTCCTTATCTTTCAAAGTCTGAAGAACTATTCTGAGATGACTAGCATGATCTTCTTCATTCCTTGAATAGATTAGTATGTCACCAATGAAGACGATAACAAACATATCTAAATAAGGTTTGAAGACTCTATTCATCAAATCCATAAAAACTTCTGGTGCATTGGTCAAACCAAAAGACATCACTAAAAACTCATAATGACCGTATCTGGTTCTGAAAGTTGTCTTTGGAATATCACACTCCCTTACTCTTAATTAATGATAGCCTGATCTGAGGTCAATTTTTGAAAAACAGGTGGCACCCTGAAGCTAATCGAAAAAATCATCAATCCTCGAAAGAGGGTACTTATTCTTGATGGTAACCTTGTTCAACTGGCGGTAATCTATACACATTCTAAGGGAACCAACTTTCTTTCTCACAAACAAAATCGGATCACCCCAAGGTGAGACACTTGGTCGAATGAAACCCTTATCTAGGAGATCTTTCAACTGCTCTTTCAACTCTGCTGGTGCTATTCTATATGGCGGAATAGAGATAGGACGAGTATCTGGAATGAGGTCTATTCCGAAATCTATTTATCTCTTGGGAGGAATTCTATGTAGATCATTAGGAAAAACTTCTGGAAACTCTCTTACTATAGGAACTGACTGAAAAGGAGGTATCTCAACACTAGAGTCATTAACTCGGACTAAGTGACAGACACAACCCTTCGAAACTAACTTTCTTACCTTAAGGTATGAAATGAAACAACCCTTAGGCACTGCTGAACTACTACTCCACTCTATGACTGGCTCACTCGAAAACTAAAACTTAACCACTCGAGTTCTACAATCTATTGATGCATAACAAGCATGAAGCCAATACATACCTAAAATGACATTGAAATCTACCATGTCTAACTCAACCAAATTAGCCATGGTTCTCTTATGATTGATAGAAATCGGACAATCACGATAAACTCTTTCTGTTAGAATAGACTCTCCAACAGGTGTAGAAACACAAAAGGGTTCATAAAGTATTTCAGGAAGAACATCAAACTTATTTGCAACATAAGGAGTTACAAAAGATGAACTTGCTCATACTAGTGACAACATTTGTAGAATTCTCTTGCTCATGGCGACTGGTGATTGCTTAGAAGTGGTTTGCTCATCCGCCAGTACTAGAAGTAGCTCCTCTAGGTGTCATCCTGTCTAGGGTAGAAACTGATGAAGCTTGGGCCCTATTGCTCAAACTTTCACTACCTTGCCTGTTCTTAGGGAACTCCTTCATGAAGTGACCCTCTTGCCCACACTTAAAACAACCGGTCTGGCCATCACGACATTTACCCGGGTGGGTTCTACCACATTTAGCACAAGTAGGAATCAAGCTACCTCTTTGTGCCACACTACCCGAAGATTGTACTGGCCTAGCCTTGAAGTCCTTCGAATTCTGACCATTATGTTCGCCTCGTATCGGGTGCAAAAAGCCCCAGCGTATTTGATGGAGCAGGTCCCTTTTGCCTTTGTTGAAAGGACGAACGATTTACATTACTTTTCTGCTGCCCGGACTCATTCACTGTCTTAGCTCTCTTATTTCTGAACTCTTCTCTGTCCCTCAACTTCTCTTCCTCAACCTGCTGCACATAAACCATCAACCTTGATATTTCCATGTCCCCGATAAGCATTGCAACCCTACCTTCCTTACTCAACAGACGAGACAGCCCAGCTACAAACAAGCCCATTCTACTCATCATGTCCGCAACCATCTCCGGAGAATAACGGGAGAGCTGGGTGAACTTCAACCCATACTCATGAACACTCAATGAATCCTGCTTAAGTGTGTGGAATTCACGTACCTTGGCCTCTTTCAATTCTAGAGGAAAGAAACGCCCCAAAAAATCTCCCTCAAAACAGGCACAACTCACAGGTGGTGCATTCTCAGCTCTGCTCCCTTTCCACTGGTCGAACCAAGTTCTAGCAACATCCTTCAATTGATACGCAACTAGTTCAACTCGCTCAGTATCTTCCATATGCATCACATCAAAAATCTTTTTTAGCTCCTCAATGAAGTTCTTTGGATTCTCAGTAGTACTCAAACACATGAAACTCAGAGGATTCATCCCCAAGAACTCACGAATCCTTGAAGTGTCAGCTCCTTCATGTCGAGCTCCCCTTTGCTGACCAATCTGATTAGTTACAGCTTAACTCAGAATTCTAATTGCCTCTCTGAACTCGGCATTAGAAACTTCCCCTTGTGGTTGCACTCCCGGGGCATAAGGTAACTCTTGCTCATCAACATAACGTCTAGGAAGACGCCCTCTGCCAACTCTTCATGGAGGCATGATTATCTAAAAACACGCGCAATCACGAATTAGAAAGAAACTTTTTAGAAATCAACTCTAACGCACGAGCTGAGTGTGAAAAAATGAGAAATCTTCCTAAGTGTCTTAGCCTCCCAATTATAGATGTGGCGCGCTTCACACCGATAACTAGGACTCTATAGACACGACTTCATAGACTCCCTAGGACTTTTGAACTCTGTGCTCTGATACCAGGTTTGTCACTCCTCGAGCCTACACCCTGGGCGAGACCGGCACCCGGAGACCATTGCTGGCCCTAAGCGAACCCTTGGCCTACCTTTCTTAACTCAGCGGAAACCTAATTTGACAAAATAACTCAATGCAATGCAATGTCATAAAAACAACCTAACTGATGCATAATATGCAAAAAGGCAACTCGTGTCTCAAAATAGAATATTTACATATACATAGATGAGAGACTAAATACTAACTGATTGTCTATGAAGCCTCTTCAATACTGGGATGGATGCTGGGACAGACCCCGAAACATCCTAACAAAGCAAAACTAGGAACACAAAATAACAAAGTCCTCCGGCAAACAAAGAGGCTCACCACCGACTCTAGAGTGCTCAGCTGGATCAACGGCATGCCGGATGCTGATCTTGGGTACCTGCGTCTTCATCGTCATAAGATGCAGGCCAACTGGAATCAGTACATTAAATGTACGAGTATGTGAGCTGGAAAGCTAAACAACAACTTAAGTTTGGAAGGAATACAAAGGAACTCTTACCTTGGCTCTGCTCAACTCATGAATAACCGGACTCATTATAAAGCAATACACATATAAAACTTTCGAAGGAAACAACTTTAGTTGTAAAAATATGGTAGATTTACCAATACAACTTGATACAATAAGAATAACAGTTTCGTGTTATATTACAAATCACGAAAGTGATCAGGATCTAATCTTAGGAAACCTATTGCTAAATAAATTAGAAGACTATAGCATAGGAAAAAAATGGCATCAAAATGATATACAAGGGTGAAACTTGTTTCATACCAAAAATGTAGAATGCCAAAAGAAACAAATTTCAAAGTCTCAGTTTTCGTAGAGATAACCTTCTATGATACAAAAATCACAACATGTTGTCAAATTGACAATGGATCAGAAGCAAGCCTAGCAAAATCTTTTTTAATAAAAGATTGGGGCATAAATAAAAACAATATCTCTATGATTGGAATCACAGGAGATAAAGAAAAACTTTCTAAGTCTAAAGAAAGGGTAGAAATAATTTTAGGATAAAAAATTGTTTCTATAAATAAATTATTTGCTTATGATAAACTGGAAACAAATTTATTATTAGGAAATGATTTTCTACAACAATTTCAGGATTATCATCAAACGTTATACATGATAAGTCTTAAAACTCCTTGTGGACATTTTATAAAAGTTCCAAGAAAACAAAATCCATATAATCTCGAAAAGAATAATGGAAATTTTAAAAGAAAATCTAGAAAATTTACTTGTAAATGTCTTAATCTAGAAAGGATTAAAGAAAATTTACAAAAATCTTATGGAGAAAATCCATTAGAAAAATGGGAACAGAATCATGAAAGGGCAATTTTAACTTTAAAAGACCCTAGCATAATTATTAGAGTCAGACTCATGTTCTATAACGAATATGATAAAATTGAATTTAAAATTCAAATTAAAGAATTGCTCAATTTAAAGCTAATAAGAATGAGTAAAAGTCATCATAGTAGCCCAGCGTTCATGGTAAGAAATCATGCTGAAATAAAAAGAGGAAAAACTCGAATGGTAATAAACTATAAAGAGCTAAATAAAAACTGTTTATTTGATGGATATTTTATCCCAAATAAAAATAATTTGTTCAACCTTGCAAAAGAAAAAACCTATTTTTCAAAATTTGACTGGTAAAGTGGATTTTGGCAAATAAAATTAGCAGAAGACTCCATTTAGTTAACTACTTTCAGTACTCCAAATGGATATTATGAATGGTTAGTCATGCCTTTTAGGCTAAAAAATGCACCACAAATATTCCAAAGAAAAATGAATAAAATATTCTCAGAAAAAGAATTTTTAATAATCTATATAGATGACATTTTAATATGTTATAAAACATATGAAGAACATCTAAGACATCTGAACGAATTTTCAGAAAATTGCTTAAATAATGGAATTGTGTTAAGTCAAAAAAAGGCTGACATCAGCAAAAATGAAATAGAATTCTTACAAATGATTATTTCAAAAATGGAATCGAACTCCAATCACATATTTCTAAAAAGATTGTAGAATTCCCTGATAAATTAACAACAAAACAAGAAATTCAAAGATTTCTAGGTTGTTTAAATTACACAAGTGAATTTATTTCAGATTTAGCTAAAAAACGCAATATACTACAAAAATTAATTCGAAAATCCAATAGACTTGGATGGACAGAAGAACACACACAGTGTATTAAAAGTTTAAAAGAAGAATGTGCTAAGTTGCCAAAACTAAGATTACCAGAAGATAGTGATAATTTGGTTTTACAAACTGATGCATCTGATTATCATTGGGGAGCATTATTGCAAATCGATTTAAATGAAATTTGCAGATACACAAGTGGTACCTTCAATGAAGCAGAAACAAGGTATTCTACAAATGAAAAAAGAATTATTGGCCATTGTTAGAGGAATTAGAAAGTTTTCTACTTTTCTTTTGCCAAAACAATTTATTATTAGAACTGATAATACCCAGGTTTCAGGACTAATATTTAACAAGCTTCCTTCTGAACCACAATACAGGAGATTGCATCAATAGCAAGTTTTATTGTCTTTTAATTCATTTACAATAGAATACATTAAAGGAAATGACAATTTTCTTGCAGATTTCATTTCTAGAAACATCCAATATGGACAATCAGACAAAAATCCTGGTAAACAGGATACATGAAAATCAGGGATGAATTATCAAAATTATCTGAGCAATCTCGGATGTTACAATCTGAAATCAATCAACTCAATACTACACAAGCTGAAAACATGAGAGAGTTTTTACTCTTATGTGAACATTTGGATACACATCCAATACAGAATTCAAATCTGAGAGGGAATATTAATCCTAACAAAGTGGCAGGAGATATCCCACTAGCACATAGTGCCCAAAACATCTCAAAGGTAAGCACGGATATGCCTATTTCTACATCGAAAGATGAAGAAAAAAGCCAAGCAAATGAAGCTTCAAGCTCATCCTCAGCAAAAGCTGAAAAAATTATATCTGGGAAACCAGAAAGCAGAAGTAACATAGTTCCCTCACGAACAAAAGTATTTTCATCTTTTCAGGTTGGCAAGCAGCATCCTAAAGAAGAAGAGTATCTTACACTTACGAGATACATTTACAATCTCCCGGAAGAGAGCGGAGAAACCTTCGGTGTTTTAGGAACAACAAGTTTGTTTCCTAGAATATCAATTTTTCCAAATGGATTATCGAGCTTTACGACTCAATTGTTCGAATTCGGATATTTAGATCAAGTATATACAAAACCTGATCTAAATGAATTGTCCCAACTACCACCAAAACTGTTCGACGTAGTACAAAATTATGCTCAAGGCAATGGAGTTTATTGCAGGTTTTTTAGCATTTCCTTGGAAGGCAAAGATTTGCAGGCATACTATCCTACACTCAACTATATTTCAGTTGAAAAAATTAAAAATTTTAATGTCAAGGCTACTGGAGTAGATAAAAAACTCTCACACCTTAATAAAAAATGGATTCAAACAAGGCGAGCCTTAAGGATAAAAGTCTTATATGCCATCCTTAAACGATTCTACAACGAAGATTTCAGGGCCATAGATCATGATCATGATTGGGTTTTAATCACCAAAGGAAAATCCAAGTCTAAAGAACTAAAAGAAAGAATACTTGATATAGAACTCCATAGATTGGGAGCAACAGAAGAAACTTGGAAACTAGCATGTAAAATGCTAGATCATGACCATCCATAATGTAGCATGGAAAAAGACAAGAAGAAAGACGTAAGCACTTACGTCATAAAGATAAGTGACAAAGAAAAGAATTTTTTCTTTTTCTCAAAGTCAAAAAGAAGGGTCACATCAGGTCGGTCATCAACAAAAGAAAAACGGGCGACACGCCCTTATCTTATCGCCAGCTTAATCTTCAATCAATGAAGGACCAAAAAAATAAATATGTAAGACTTTAGGGAAAGCCCCTAAAAAATTACATTTTGTAAGAAGTCCCTCCTTATATCTATAAAAGGAGAGGAACTTCATACTAAAGAGCCAGACTACATTTTCTGAGAGAAAAACACTTAAGGAAAAATGTTAGGTACTTGGGAAAAGTATTTCTAGATATGTTGTGAGTATTATTATAATATGTATGGTGTGTTTGTAAAATAATGATATGAAATAAAAAGTTGTTTTTATACTTCTCTTCTTCAAAAATCCATTAATAGTCTTAAGTGAAGGTTGCGATCTTCAACCTTAAGGAGGAACAGTAACGAAGTAACCATGAGGGTGAAAAACTGTTTATAGCCTAAAAGGAGAACTGTTGCGGTAGTAATAAGGACTATTCATTGACACAAAAGAAGGAAGGTATACACGCAAACTTTTTATTACATGTTACTTATTTTACAAATATACTATATCATACTTATACTAATATTCATACATAAAAGAAATACTTAGTACCTATAGGGAATCAAAAAATAATGAAACTCTTTATACAAACTTCATGTTGTATCTATGCTATTTTGCAAATGGATACAGCATAAAAGCACATTTTACATGCATGAATAACTTTCTCTCTATCGAACACAACAATGAAATAAAACAAAGTCATTATGGCTTTCTGGATCCTCCTCTTGTTTCATTAACCTTGATTTGTTTGCCAAACAAAACTAAACCTCACATTGACATTAGGAACAATGTGAAAAATACCGGGAGCAATGCAATAGGAAGGATGTTATATCTATGAAAAGCTGTCACTAATTAAATGAGTAGTCAAATAACTGAGTGTGTGAGAAGCCCTAAGCTATATATGTCATTTCTTTCTTATTGCGCTCCAATCAAGACTACACGTGTTTGATGCTCCAGTCAGATGATGGTGCTTCCATCTCTTTAAGTGACTAGCACATACTATACTCTGGGAGATTTCACGCTCAAGGATGAGGAAATCAAGGAGAAGTTGGCTTTTTATAAGGCCGGAAAGCTTATCGCCATCAAAAATCTGATGCCTATGCTTAGAATTGTTTTATTCTAAGAAAGGCTATCTGATCTTTATTCTTTAGTTATCACTTTTTTTACTTTGCATGTTTGGCCATAATTGTCTTTGCTGCTCATTTTCTCAGAACAAATTAATCAATCAGCATCATCTTACAGTTTTCAGTTTAATCATTTTCCATCTCTTATTTCATTTCCTGTCATACTAAATTATATGTTATAGTTCACAAATTGCAGTGTCTTAATAATCCATGAATGGAAAGAACAAATTTATTAGCTTCTGATCTTGCTAACACTGCAAGTACTAATTAGCAAATTAATCAGCTGATGGACAGATGAACTAAGCAACTAAGACAATACTTATAAATAAATAAAAGTTAGATCTATATTGGATCTACTCAGAACATTCATAAGTATGACTAGCAAATTCTTTAATTACCAAGATGCTGGTATGCAATTCGGTGGGATCGCAAATCTTTAGTTATTGCAATGCAGAGTCCCAAAGATTATTTTTATTCCTCTAGTAATTAAAAGCAGTATTTGTTGTACCTTATTCCAAATAAAAGCTTCCAAGATAACTTCAAATTTAACCGGTCTAAGGTTATGATTTGTTTGGCTGAGATGAGTCTTTTCATAGAATATTGCGATACCATGTTGTTTGTTGTGCCAAACACTTGACTCAATCCTGTATTCAAACATATCGTTTGCAAATTAGATGCACGTGGATACTCAAAAAAAAAAAAAACATAGGAATTTGTTTCTACTTACTTCAATAATGAGATTAAGATGGTCGCTTCCTTGTATATCTCTAACTTCTTCCTTAATTTTCACAGCTGAAGCCTTCAGAGATTTATATTATAGCATGCAATCAACTTAATTTGTTCCAGTGTTGGAATATCTGCAAAGCTAAGGGGGATCTCCTCGAGCTGGTAACACCTTTTTATAACAAGTGTCTCAAGCTGGGGAAAAGATGCCTCTGAGGCTTCCCACCTTGAGATATTTAACTCCACCAGTTTCAAGAACTTAAGCTTATTAAATGTGATATCTCCGAGGCACAACTCTCCTGACTCACGTCTCCAATCCATCAATTGGAGATACTCCAGACATGGTAGTCCCACAATCAAGAATCCCACGTTTAATATATGAGGCACTTCAAGTGCCAACTCCTTTAGATTTGAAGGCAGGTGTAATTCGGTTACAATAATGTTGCCACCACGAAAGCAAAGGTTAAGTAGTTGAAGCTGACTAAGACTCTCCAAATTGGGACCGGAAGTACAAATATCAGCAGAATCCCATTCATAGCTAAAAATACTAATCCCAAGTTCTTGAAGATTAGGACATTTCTGTAACAACACATCCATGCAATCGGCATCATCAATTTGAAATTCGACTTTACTTAATTTCCTCAAATTTTCCAATTTACGGGATTCTTTAAAGATCCACTGCTTATTGTTTTTCAAATCAAAAGAAGCATAACACTCAATATGCCTTAACCTTTCCATTTTCCAAAATGTTGCTGGCAACAATAGAGGACGACCATTTCCCTTCACTATGATGGTTTCTAGATGGCACATATGTGATTCTGGATGGAAATCGAATTTAAATATGGAAACTGAGAGGTACTTAAGGTGAATTAGTGGATTCAATGTAGCCAACGACAAATGATCCACTCTGTTGGAACTCAAATCCAAGACCTTAAGGAGTCCCAATTTACTAATCTGAGGGAAGGGATTCCAATGTAAATCATTGATTATTATCAGTGATCTCAAATGTTGATCGAAGGGCTTCTGTGTTCTGTATCCCAGCTGGTCATACTTGGATATATCACAAGTGGATTTGAAGCTCAGTCTATTTTCCTTCCAATCAGAAGGTTTAAATTGGCTACGATTTCTCTTCACCGCCAGCATAAACTTTTCTTCTCTACTCCTCTCCAAGCAAAAGTGAAGTACTATATCATGAACCTGACAGTATATGACTTTACCGCTATATCTTCTCTTTGAAATCATTACCACATTACTGCTAATGAGATCCATCAAGTAACCTTCTGCTGCCTCTTCCAATCTCCCAGATTCAATCTTCTGCACCAAGCCTTCAGCAATCCATAAACGTATCAATTTAGACACAGGAATTCTTGCATCCTCCTGGAACATCCCCATGTAAAGAGACAAGGTTTTAAATATTCTGGTAAGTTATCATAACTTAGCTGCATAGTCGAAAAACTATATTCTTCAGACTCGCCAAGATAGGAAAGCAGAGAATTTTTAACCTCATGCCACCAAGAGGCTTCCGTTTTCTTCCTTTTGATAATTCCAGCAACCAAGACAATCACCAGAGGCAGTCCCTTGCACCTTTCTGCAACTGCTAGACTCACATTGTATAGTTCAGGGCGGGGACCTTCATTTTGGAACACTTTTTTTCCATAATAATTCACAGCTTTCTTCTGGTGTGAGGAATGGAAGGAAATGAGGTTCACTATGGTGCTTGATCTGCCTAGCCACTTTCTCAAGTCGGGTTGTTACAATTATTCTACTTCTGTTTTCATCATTTGGGAAAGAGAATCTTAAATCATCCCATGCCTTAACACTCCACATATCATCCAAGACAATAAGATACCTCCTGCCCATTAATCTTTTCCTCAACATGTCAGCAAGTTCGTCATCCTTACAGACATTGTCCTCATAACTGGGAACTTGATGGTAGATCTGTTTTAATAGATCTATCTGATTATATGTCTGGGAAATGCAACACCATGCTAGACGATCAAAGTGAAAAACAATCATGTCACTCTTGTACACTTTTCTAGCTATGGTTGTTTTCCCTTGTCCCCCCATACCTACAATCGGGATGACATTTAACTCATTTGTACCTCGAATCAGATATTGAACTATTTTTTCTGCTTCATCTTCAAAACCAACTATCTCCTCGTCATTCACAAGATTGTTACGTTGTGTTGGCAGATGATTAGATGGATCTACCACATAGCATGACTTATAAGCTAAGTCCTCTGACCACATCTTGGAAACCTCTGCTCTAATATGTTTGATCTCTTTTACAATTGTAGGAAGAGAGCAAAAATATGCCAAAAAGCATTACACTGAGAAAGAACAGAGTCAATGGCAACTTCAGCTTCATATGCCAAATTGATAGTACGACTCTGAAGATCTTTGAGAATTTCATGTTCATGGTGCACCTTTGCGACATCTCTGATTATGGATGATAGAGATGACAACTCCTTCTCCAAAATGGATATAAGAGACGACAACTCTTTCTCTATGATACCACTACGAGTTTTAATCATGAAATCTAAACCTGATTCAGATTTCAATTTCTTATTCAATTTCCTCAAAAGAGAATCCAGAAAGCTCAATCCACAAACGGTGGGAAACTGAGATGAAGTGAATTTTAAGGATTTGTAGTACCTCTCCACTAGATCTTTAGTTTTCTCTAATACATGTATTGAGCAGACATCTACTTTGCTAGTGTCATCTTTGTTTATAGAGCTAGAAAGAAGCTTTTGAATTACATAAAGAATATCACCCGCTATAGCTCCAACCTTTTCCAAGACCTCATTCAACTTTTTACCATAAAACACTATTTGACACATCCACAAGAAAAAAAGACAAGAACTCTATTGCCACATCAATATTTTGAGCAGAGACATTATTAGGAAAGTTCTCAAGCTTTTTGTTTCTGAGATTCACCAGCATACTGTGGAGATGATGTGAAAATCCTTTTGGTAATGTCTTGTCCTTGAAAGTTCTTGCTTGAGTAAATTTTGAAGTCTTTAGTTCACCGAGAAAAATCTTCTTTATTTGCAGCTCCACTAGCACAATCAGCGATAATACATAAGGAGGTTTATACCAGAGATCATCTTCGTCCTCATCCTCATCTATATCAACTTCATTTGAATCTGAATCTGTATCATTTTTATCCTTATAAACCCAAAGAGCATAACAGAATTGTCCCACATTGTCAGCCATGAACTGAATTCGGGTCACCAGACCTTCCAGCTTCTCATGGTCAACATAACCCTTTATCTCTGTGACATATAAGTATCTCAAAAATCTCATTTTCTTTTGAATGATTTGCATTTGCTTTGAAGATCGCTTCAACTTAAGGATGTGTTCATCTGTTAAATAAGGGTAAGACATATGCAATCCCAGGTACTTCAGCACATCATTAAGAAAATTGCCGAGGCAATCCATGTATTCCGAAAAAGATAGGAATCATTCAACTCATTATTGTACCTTATAAAACCAGTATTACCTTCAATGAATTCCAGCAACTGCAACACTAGACTTTCCACATTAAAGTTAGTTTTGCTTCCATATGGAATTCCACCAAAAACGCAGTGAATCATTTCCGTAATCAATTTGGACTTATTTTTAATGCTGTCTAACGAATCAGGCAAAAGAACATGATTGTACTTGATAAAGGTTCTCAAAATCTTAGCTCCACTTCAAGTATGTCAATTTGATCAATCTTGACACTGTTTGAATCATCTCGACTCTTGATCCTTTTTAGATGATCTAACATATCCTCAATATCATTATGTCCCATCTCCATATAAATTAGTAGAAAATTCCTGCAGGTTCACCAAAATCAAGAGACATTAGTTTTATCAATTAAGAGCAACAATATTATGTCTATGTCTTTCAACACCTTCTGCACCATTTCATGTTATGGAAAAGTTCACAAACTTCCCTTGAGGTTTTGATTTGTCATACATAACTCTCTTGTGGTTTCAAATATGACACAAAATTTTTCTTATTGTGTTTAGTATCATTATCACATATCTAGTGTAATTTCACAAGTGGGATCTAGGAGGATATATAAGATGTACACAGATCACAACTCTACCTTTCGTGGGGGTAGAAATGTTGTTTTCGATGGACCGTTGGCTCAAAAGAAGCGTGTTTAATATATTCATAACCAAATAATGGACAAGTTGTCATTATAATTTTTATCTTTATTTTCTTTATATCGAGATTAGTTTAAATGGAGTAACATGATCAGTGAATTCATATAGTTGACTCCAATTTATTTAAGACTTAACCATAGTCATTATTAAAATAAAATTAACGAATAGTTTCATGACACTAATAAGAGTAGGAGGTTTCTTGTAATAGTTGAAACTATACTTAGTAGGCATTTGGCCATGCGATACCATTGATATGGAATCGTGAAATGGAATCGACATTTGGACATGCGATTTTACGTTGATTCTATTGCATGATTTCATATCATGAGATGTGATTCCATAATTCTCAAAAACCATGATATGGGTATTCCATATCATGATTTGAGATATTTTTAATACAAAAATCGATCCACAAGTTTATATTTTGTTAAAACAACCCCACATTTATATCTACTAACCATTTATTTCATATGTAAATAGAATTTATAATCACATCATTACTTTTAAGATTTAATATTCTCACCAACATATAGTCACTTTAAGTCACAACAACCAATTGTTGAGTAATAAATTTGTTCTCTTCATTTACTCCAACACCTAATTTATTACTTCTACCTTTTTGTATTTAATACAACTCAAAGTAACAATGTCTATGTGGGAGGATTATATTAAAGACAAGTATACTACAATTTATGTTTAATTTTTTTTATTGAATTAAAGTTAGATGAAATAGTTACTTAAGTTGAGAACAAATAGCTTTGTAATAATTTATTATATGATTTTATAAATTTTTGTTTATTTGGTAATATTGAATAAATAATTGGGGCTATTTTAACAGTTTTACAACTTATGGGATTCTTATTTTTATGAGAAAATATACAACCAAAAAAATTCATATCGCATGTCCAAACAATTCAATTTCATCTCATAATTCAATATTATGATATCATATCATGATTCCATATCATGATACCATATCGCATGGCCAAGCGGGCCCTAACAATCGATGTTTTACGACTTTCATAATTAAATTATAAATTATGAGTGAACTGATTATCTTCTTGAATTATATATGTTGGTCTTTTGAGCATTTTTTATATTAATTTTTTATTAAATTTCTCATAAAGTCTCAGGCTTATTCTGCCTTAGTGAAATATGTTGTAAAACATTGGAAGGAATGGGTAATTAGTTTGGCTGCCCGTTAGTGGTATTTAACTGACATATGCATTACTGCATTAATTACTCCATGCCATATGCATTTCAGTTATGCAAAATGCCATTTCTGACATTTTCATTTGGTGCACATTATTGTGCCATTGTGCAACTCTTCATTTGCCCGTTAGTGACATTGGATGCACTCACTTTATTTCACTCATTATCCTCCATTATAACTTGTAACCTATGTAACTCTTAAGGCCATTATCCTCACTATTTACTACAGCATTTATCTTCCTAATTCATTGTTAGGAAGACTTCTTCTAGTATAAATAGTGGTGGTCTTCATTTGGTTTGTTACACACAACACACAAGAAAATATAGACTGCATAAAGTTTGTCAAAAAAAGAGAGTTCTTATTAGTCGAAGGGAGGTGTTCTTTTTGTGGAGCTTTGTACTCAACTCTTGGACCGGTGAAAACATTTTGCTGCAATGGGCTCGAATCTCTTTAAAGAGAGCAAGATACCCGCGCCTCAGCCTAAAGAGATTTTTATTTCTTCATTTTATTTTCAATTGTAATCTTATATTTTTGTTATTTTGTAATTTTTCACTAACAATATATAAATTGTTTCCTATTAAAATTCATTCCCTCCTCAAATGCCAATTGAGCTAAAACTTAAGCCATAAAAAGCAGTTATGTAACATTTTTCATTAATTATTATTCGTACTTGTATTATTATTTATTTTCTTATTCAAACTTGTTGTCCTTTAACACCATGCATCTTTTACTAGTAAAGAAACTGATCATAACCTTAAAATAACAACAACGAATGATAAATTGATTCAAAACTAATAAGCTGAGTGAGTTTCCATATTATGACTAAATTTGCCAATAACAATCAATATCAAATTAGTGAAAAAGTAAAAGAAAAGAGAATAGATATATATATTAAATTGAAGATTATTTTGAGAAGGAAAATATTTAATTGTAGTAATTAATTGTTTAAAGGAAAACGAAAAGGGGAGACATGAAGAAGTTTACTTACAGATTAACAAGTGAAACCAACTTAGAAATTTGCAATCTGATTTTGGTATTTCCAATCCTAAAAAGTAGCAAAAGAGATGAATTATTATAGATCGCTGTAAAGTGGCTCAAAGTGTGTATTGACAAGTTGAGCAAAAAGACAAGAATATCGAAGATAGATTTTGGGTCTAACAAGTGAAACCAACTTAGAAATTTGCAATCTGATTTTGGTATTTCCAATCCTAAAAAGTAGCAAAAGAGATGAATTATTGTAGATCGCTGTAAAGTGGCTCAAAGTGTGTATATATGTGAAGACAAGTTGAGCAAAAAGACAAGAATATCAAAGATAGATTTTGGGTCTAACTCGACCCCAAAAGCTAGTTTACGAGAAAAGGACTGTCCAAGTCCATATAAGGAGATCAAATTTTCATCTTTTTTTCGATGTGGGAATTATTAACATATATGTATGTGAGATATTTATTGTTGTTTCTATTGAAAGAATACTCACGGCTAAAAATTTTAAATACACAAATATGTGTATCTTGTATGTTTGCTATTAAAATACATTATATCACTACATTATGTAAAAAAATAATTAAAATGTCACTATAAAATGTAGTAATAATAAGGAGGCCGAAATCACCGCATCAGCTAATTTTCTGAGCAAATGGGACCATGACTACGACGCGACATGTCTAGCAATAAT
Source organism: Solanum commersonii (assembly GCA_029007595.1). Lineage (NCBI taxonomy): Eukaryota > Viridiplantae > Streptophyta > Magnoliopsida > Solanales > Solanaceae > Solanum > Solanum commersonii. The sequence goes on from JAJTWQ010000615.1 coordinate 30,066, forward strand.
AGAGAATCCAACACGAATAAATAAAGGACATTACACCAAGTGTCCCTCAAAGTGTTAGGTCTTTAAATTTTTATCTCCGCTTAGTAAAATTCGCGTATTGTTTTAGCTAAAATCATCTCGTAACAATCACTCAAATCTAATGTACATCCTTATATTATCTAAGTGAGCAAAAATTGTCCTTATACTATAAAAAAAATAACAAAAATCATCCTTCAGTCTATTTTTATTAAGAAATTGATTGAATCAATAAAAATAAATAAAAATTTGTCATATCTAGCCACAACAAGAAGATCAAAGCTACCTAAAAAGAATAAGGATATGGATAGAAAATGAATCTTTCATTCTCAGAATTTAAATTTTGTGTGTTGTTAGTTTTTTTGTTTTTTTTTTTGCATCATCAAGTAAATTGACTTTCAACAATACATAAGTCTTGAAAATATTTACACTGTAGGTTTCAATGGTTAGAAAGGTTGTGTAAAAAAATTCATTTTAAAAATATTACACCCAACTATTTAGAGATTTTCTTTAATAAAATAGTTAGGTACGTTACATATAATGCAATTTACATTTTATATAATGTACAAAAATGTTGGAAGTGAAATTATGTAGGCATTTAGTTATGAAAATAAAAAGAATAATTACTTTATTTGAAATTTTTGAAGTTGGAGTTGTATTTGACCCTACTTTTTACAAAAAATATTTAGAATTTGAATATATTTTGTCAGAATATGATTTAAACCCTTAATTTCTAAAAATTAGACAAGTCACGCAATTTGACGAACTTAATCATGTGTACATATATTCATTCGACTTGGCACATTCTTAAAAAATAGATGAAGGATGAATCTTGCAACTTTTTGAATACTATAAGAATAATTTTTTTTTTCAATTTTATATAACACAAGGATGTACTTTTTAGATTTAAGTCATAGTTCGGGAATGATTTTAGCCAAGTAAAATCTTTTAAAAATGATTTTAACTTAAAGAGATTTGCTAGGAAGATCAATTTATGTTGTCAATCAGCATAAGTTCTAAAGTTTGCCTATAAGGCAGAACTTGTGGTAAATTGAGCAGGTCTAATGTCTTGAAATATTTTTGACGGTCAGTCTCATGGAAAAAGGCTAAAACTTATATTTGACGGGCAACATATTTAAGTTTCAAGTACTTTTGCCTATAGGGCAGAGTATCTTGTTCTTTCAAGACTGATGGACCCCCTGGAATTCGATCCATTCATGCGTGAAATTCTTTTTCACCACAAACACATTATGTTTTTGTAACAGAACTTGTATCTACACGTGAATTTTAAAGAATCATACGTGTTAATAATTTTAGTATTTTTTGTTGACTAATTCTTCAAAAATAGTTAGTTTGCAGAAATCAGTCTGTGAGTCTAATTTTTAGGATTAGTGGGTTTATGTTTTACCTAGTCAATGAAATTATATTCTTATTGTAGTGGAGCATGTTTACCACATTTCCATGTTTTCCATTATTTGTGTGTTGCTTTATTTTAGCTTTAGTAGTTAATTGTAAGCCTCCTTTCAGTGTGTTGCTTTATTTTAGCTTTAGTAGTTAATTGTAAGCCTCCTTTCAGTGTGTTGCTTTATTTTAGCTTTAGTAGTTAATTGTAAGCCTCCTTTCATTTATATATATCCTCCCTTATATAGAGGAGAATTCTTCCTTACTACACTACTTACAATAATGTACCTATATAGTATAATAGTATGACACATACCTACTACTTATGACACACCATACACTTGTCCACTTAATAAATTACACCCCCTACCATTCCTTACACATGCCCATCCTTATTATGACACACTACTATTCACACCATACTTTATTGACTATTTTACAAGACAAATAATTTTACTCTCTTATCTCATCTTTTTATTTTGTCCGCATCTCATCTTCATCATCTTATCTTTTTATCCTCTGCTTTCGTCTTTATCTCTTTATTCCATTTGACGTCCGAGATTATATTATCTTCTCCGTTACATTTTGAACATATATGGTCGGGGTATTTGTGACCAATTAGCTTGCAATATCGGTTAATAATTCTACCGAAATAAATCCTTCTTTTAGTGCTCATGTCGTAGGTCGTCCTTCTCCGCTTAAGTAGTGATAAAATCCATCTTTGGACTTCATCCATTCGATTTCTTAGCTCCTTTGATTGGAATAAATCATTATTTGGTCTTTTGCATAGTAGCTCCATATAACTATCGAAGAATATTACAATAAATATTATTACATTTTACCATGAATTCAAAGACCAAAAAATTATAATAAAATCTTTAAAATAAATTACTCACCTACTACACTACCACTTCCACAAATACAAATACGGCCCGCAGTGGGTTGAAAAATGGTAAAAATAGTTCATGTGTTGTCGGTGATAATAAGTCTGGGACTATAGCAAGGTTGTGCCTATGACCCAAAATAAATGTTTCCCTTAATGTTTCAAGTGTGGAAAATAATGCCTTAGTTTCTAAAGGTGTTAATGAAACTCAACTATGGCATCTTTCTATGGCCATTTGAACATTAATGGGCTAAAATTATTGACTAGGAAGAATATGGTAGTTGGGTTACCGAAAATGGGTGATCTTGATTTATGTGAAGGTTGCATCTTGGAAACAAAGTAGAAAATCATTTCCGTAGAAAAATCATGGAGAGCGATTGTCTTGAGCTTGTACAGGTCACTTGGTGGGGGTTGGTATTTTCTTCTATTTACTGATGATTATAGCCGTATGAGTTGGGTTTATTTTCTGAATTTCAAATCAGAGGCGTTTGAGAATTTCAGGAAATTCAAGGCACTCGTGGAGAAGCAAACAGGCTGCAACATTAAGGCTCTTCGCACAAACCGTGGTGGTGAATTTTTATCTAATGATTTTACTTTGTTTTGTGAAGAGAATGGAATTCGTAGGAAGCTTACAACACCGTACTCGCCCACAACAAAATGGAGTCAGCGAGCGGAAGAATCATATTGTGGTTGAGATGGCCCGTGCTTTACTTAATGCAAGGGGACTTCCTGTTCATTTTTGGGGAGAAGCAGTGGTTACAGGTGTGTACCTCTTAAACATCTCTCCAACAAAAGCTGTTTTGAATCGAACTCCATATGAAGCATGAACGGGACGAAAACCACGAGTAAGCCACTTGAAAGTTTTTGGTTGTATAGCTTATGCTTTGGTTAATTTACGTTCTAAGCTAGATGAAAAATCAGAGAAATGCATTTTCATTGGTTATAGTCCTCAATCCAAAGCATATAGACTGTATAATCCTACTAGTGGCAAAGTGATTATTAGCAGGAATGTTGTATTTAATGAAGAATCAACCTGGGAGTGGAACGACAAGGAAGAAGATTCAGTCATCCATATTCCAGCTCACGCAGAAGTAGGGCATACAGGGATACTTGAAACAACAAGTTCTTATTTTTCCTCACCTGGTAGCAGCAATACTAACCATACTGCTCATGGAAGTGGCAACAATTTTACTCCATCAAGCTCTCGTTCTCCACCTTCGGCGTTATCGGCGAGACGCCACCAACAAAGTTAGGTCCCCTTTGCAAGATGTTTATGCATCTTGTACCTTTGCCATGTTAGGCGCTGAACCGAGCATGTTATGAAGAAGCCGCAAAGCAACTAGAGTGGCGAGGATGCAATGATTGAAGAGATTCGGGCTATCGAGAAAATCAGACACGGGAGTTAGTTGATTTGCCGAAAGGGAAGAATGTTATCGGGCTAAAATGGATTTTCAAAACAAAGTACAATGTTGATGGAAGTGTCAAAAGGCATAAAGCTCAACTTGTTGCAAAAGGATACTCAACAACAAGGCATTGACTTTGATGAGACGTTCTCACCGCAGCTTCGCTTTGAAATGGTTAGAACTACTCTAGCCTTAGTTGCTTAACTTGGTTGGCATGTGTACCAATTTGGTGTTAAGTCCGTTTCCTAAATGGCGACTTCCAAGAAGAAGTTTATGTTTGACAACCTGAAGGCTTCATCTTTAGTGAAGGAAAGAGCAAAGTATACAGATTGAAGAAAGGCATTGTACTGTTTAAAGCAAGCACCATGGGTATGGTATAGCAAAATTGACTCTTTTTTCAAGAGCGGTTAGTTCGAAAAAGTGACAATAAACCACACTTTATGTGAAGAAGCAAGGTAATAGTGACTTTAGTTGTTTGCCTTTATATCGATGATATTATATATATGGGCTATTGTGAATCTATTGTTTCTAAATTTAAGAGTTGCATGATGAGTAAATTTGAGATGTTCGACTTGGGTATGCCGCATTATTTTCTTGGGCTTGAGGTGAGACAAGATTCGGATGGAATTTTTATTTCGCAAAAGGAAATATGCAACTAAACTTTTAAAGAGATTCAACATGCTGAATTGTAATCCATCTCCCACTCCTATGAATATGAATGAGAAATTGGTACTCGATGATAGTACGGGTGTAAAACAAATGCTTCTTATTATAGAAGTTTGGTTGATGGTCTAAACTACTTGTCACACACACAAGGCCCGATATAGCATTTTTGTTAGTTTGATTTCAAGGTTTATGCATAGTCCTTCAAAGCAACACCTAGGTTCGGCCAAGAGGATCTTGCTATATGTTTGCTTTGACAAGTCACTTTAATTTGGTACACAAAAGTATCGGGTTTTGATTACACTGGCTTTACTTGATAGTGATTGGGCGGAGTAGCTTGAATGATCGGGGAGCACATCTGGGAACATTTTTAGTCTTGGCTGAGCAGTCTCATGGAGTTCAAAAAAAAGAAGATGATAGCTTTGTCATCTTAGGAAGTAGAATACATGGGCAACTTCAAAGCATGTTGTCAAGTCATTTAGTTAAGAAAATTGTTAGTAAATCTTCAACAACAGTAGATTGGTCCAACAAAAATATGGTGTGACAACAAGGCGACAATTGCTATGACAAAAATCTTTTTTTTTCATAGTAGAACGAAGCACATCGACACTCGCTATCACTTTATTCGCGATCTAGTCGCTAGTGGAATAATCTCACTTGAATTTTGTGGCACAAATACACAAAATGCTGATATTCTTATGAAGTTGCTACCCCGCAACAAGCATGACTTCTTCAGACGACAAATGGGAGTTTGTGATTTTGAAGAAAGGGGGAGCGTTGACTAATTCTTCAAAAATAGTTAGTTTGCAGAAATCAGTCTGTGGGTCTATTTTCTAGGATTAGTGGGTTTATGTTTTACTTAGTCAATGAAATTATATTCTTGTTGTAGTGGACCATGTTTACCACTTTTCCATGTTTTCCATTATTTGTGTGTTGCTTTATTTTAGCTTTAGTAGTTAATTGTAAGCCTATAAAAGGGCAATAGAGTTTTGGTTTTGAAGCAAGAAAGTTTTGAAAGAAAAGAAACTCTTCATTTCTCAAACTCTTTCATTTATTTTTGCCTTTTTCATCCAACATTTTTGGCCCAAAGTGTGTTTGTGTTGAGAGATTCACCAAATACTAGGCAACCCATAGAAAATATCTTTAAATTCTTGTAAATTGTTACCATCGTGTACTCTTTCTCTCTTTTATTAAAATTGTAGACTGACCATGTATAGCTTTCTTTCTCCTTCTTGCAATCTCATTCAGCATTTTACCAGATTTACATTATAGGTAATCTACTATATTTATTTCTTCCTGGAATTTTCTTATACGTAAAGTAAGTATTTTATTGATGTATAGCAAAGAAATCTTCTCTTATGTATTCAGATTAGCAAATCAAAAATAATAAAAGATGAAAAGAAAAAACAAAGAACTATCCCAGTCCACAGATTCCACTGTGTGTCCTTAAGAAATTTAAATCTTAAGTACCCGAGGTTGCAGATTAATTTCTCCCAAGATAAAATGGATTAACCATTAAAGAAGTAACGGTACCTCAAACTTCAATAATTTTAACAAACTCAAAATGAAAGCAACAAATCACACACACAGTATTACCGATCAATCAATTTTATTTGTAAGAAATGTATGCAAGAGAAGGGAAGAATTCGATGCGAAAAATGAGAGAAAGCCCTCTATTTATAGCCAACAAAGGGTAAAGGTCACAACTCTTTGGAAAGAAGACAACCTTTCGAAAGGTCACAACACTTTGGAAAAGGCACAACCTTTCAAACGATCACAACTTTATTTCATGTTCACACCTTTAAAACTCAACAATCCCCACATGAATAGGGAATGGCTATTGTTAAAACATATACATGAAAAACTGTGTGATTCGTAAGTAAGGATTGATTGCATCCGGATAAGTGGGCTTCCTTTAAACTTTCCATAGTGAACATATATAAATATACTCAATCAATCGGTAGATTTGATATCTTTGAACCTTTGAACTTTGGTGTATACCAGACAACATAAGTCACACAATCAACCCTTGAACGGCTTTGGTTCTCATTATTTTGTTCGTTTCAGCCATGAACAGGTCTTAGTTTATAAATGCGTAGAGAACTGTTTTACCGAATTCTTCTTCTTTTGACTTACATTTCATACTTACATAAGGTGATTTCTAAATGTGTTGTCTCGTAGATATACTATTTGATATATCATATATCAAACATAGAAACCATTAAAAAGTCCTAATGCCTTTATCCTTATTACCGAACATTGTCTTATCATGAGAATGGACCATAAAAATATTTTGACAATGTTGAACCGTCATCAATGAGTTTGTTTGATCTCCTTGAACCTAGATCTTGGGATCTCCAGTCTTAGGTAGAGTTACTTGTTCTCGGCCATAGTCCCATTTCCTTTGATAATATATCAACTCCTCTATAGTTAGGCCTTTTGTAAGTGGAGTCGACACATTATCCTTGACTTTACATAGTCAATTATGATAATTCCACTAGAGAGTAGTTCTCAACGATATTATGTCTACGTCATATATGACGAGACTCTGTACATCATGCCCATGCCCTACCTATTACAAATTAACTCTCACGGGTATGCATACGGGAGCAAAAGGTTTGGGCCCAAAAATCTTTCAAGAAATTTTGGAGTCATTCAACTTCTTCACTGACCTTATCTAGAGTGATAAACTAAGATTTCATAGTAAAGCGAGCGATACATTTCTATTTGGAAGATTTCCAAGAGAGTGCTCTTCCACCATGAGTAAATACATATCCACTCGTGGATTTTACTTTATTTGACACAGTGTTGTGTCCAAATCGCACACGCAAGTGCACATGGTCGTTCAAGTATTAAATTGGCTCTTTTAAAGAGCCGAGTATCGTGACCACGGGGACTTACGCTTAGAATCACTCAATTTCTCTAACTTTCAGCTAAGCACAAATATTATCAAGATTTCAAAAATGATTTAGTTCCTAATTCTAAGAATTCAACAAAATGTAACAAACACGATTCAATTTCAAGAGTTTAAAAACAGTGATTGGGTAAAGTCCAGGGCTGCAGCTTTTATCAAGATTCATCCAATCAATATCATTTGTATGGGTAATTATCAACTATCGAATCTCGTAACATCCGACAATTTAAATGATTATGAAGAAGCTTGAAAATTTGAAAGTAGTCATTTTGAAAATTTAGAACTGGAAATTTGTGAAGTATGGTGAGTTTTTGGCCAACTTTTAGCAGTCATAACTCCTCAGCTCGTGATGAGTTAGGCGTTTCAATTATTTTTTGCGAAGTCAGGAAGTGATCTTTCCAACGCCACCGATTTTACTCAATTCCGAGTTCGTATTTAGTGAGTACGTCCTTTCGAAGTTAATAGTTGGCAAAGGAATTCCGTCCGGAATTTTTTTTGGGGCATTTTGGTGTTTTTCCCTAATTAATTCCTTGTGTTATTTTGTTGTGTTGGACTGATATTTGATCAGTTTTCTCCCATTTTTTTTAAGAAGTGAGAGTTAGGGCTTGAGAGATAAGAGAACTAAGAGAATAAGAGGAAAAGTGGGAAGATCAAGCAAAGAGATCGGGCCGTGGTTTTCATCGGGGTGATCTCTATCAAGGTATAGTGAGTTCTTACGATGGGTCGATCCTTTCCCCCGTCACTTCACAAAACTTGCTTTATTGCTTGACAAAAGATTACCTATGTTGTTGGAGTAGTTGGGCCGTGTTTGTTGGTTTGTGTCAGGAAGTTATTGGTTTGTGCTTGCTGGTGGAGTTGGAAATGTAACGAGTTTCTATCATATCATAGGTCACTGGCACCTAATTCCTTTTGTACTAAGAGTTGCGACCTTTTGAAGTTGATTCACCAATAATTTTCGCCTAATGGGCAAAGCATTTCCATCTACAGCCATGCCCACAGACAGGATCGATTGACGGTCCGCACGGTCAATCGTCAATCGACGTGCTCTGGGCTAGCATCAATCTATGGACACGATCTACGGCTCAGAATCCACTCTACGAACCGTAAGTCCGGGGACGTAGGTCAACACTTAGCCATTTTTCTAACTCCGTATTCTGGGAAGTTTCGATACTTAACTACAGAGCCAAGTAGACGGACCGTAAGTCCATACGGCCTGGCCGATGGCGTCGTAGTGTCACCAGCTACCAAAAATCAAGTCACAAACAAGTTCCCTATTCTTTTCTCACCTTCATGCATGTTCCTAGGTATTATACCTATGTTTCATAATTGTTTCGACACTCCAAAGTAAGTCTAAAACATCAAGAATCCTCCATAGCACGTGATCAAACACCTTGAACTCATAAGTCCAATTCAAGAAAAGAAATTAGTTTCCACGCAAGGTGAGTTAGAAGTCATGAAGTTAGGAGCGAGCTTAGAAGTTAGGAAGAAGTAAGTCAAAGCCAGCCTCTGCAAGTCAAAGACTTTAAAGAATGTTATTAACTTCCAATTCAAAGTCTCAAATTTCAAGTTAAATCAAGATTTTAAAGTTGAGTTCTTTTTCTAAAAAGGCTATTAGTGGAACTAAGTATTCCCAAAGGAGTTTTAAAATGCTTTTACACTGAGTAAAAGGGAACCATGTTTTCCAAAAGAGCATTTTGGGCTAAGTTTTATAATTATCTCAACTAAAGAAAGGTGGGTTTAAGACACTTATGAGCCAAAGCATTGGGGAGTAGTATTGAGGCACCGAATCGAGGCACGTAGTTCATATTAACTCAACTTCCATGCTAACCATGCACCAACATTGGATTTCTTGATCATACTTTTAGACATCACGAAAGTTAAGCTAGTGGATCCACTTTAGCAAGTTAGCATCTCCTTATTTCCACCATGTATAGGGATGGTCCTTGGCAACGCGAGATAAAATGTTGTATCATCATTTAGACTCATAGTGGTGGTTGTCGTGTTGTTAACCTCCCGCTAAAGTTATACTACTTTTATATAAAGTAAAGTTGGAGTTGTTATTGTTTTATAATTTACAAGTTAAGTTGTTTATACTGTTTTACAAGCCTTATATATATTGCATGTGTTTTATTTCTTTATATATATTGAGTTCGCTTATTCATGAGTCGAACAGAGCCAAGGTAAGAGTTCCTTCACTTTTTTCAAGCTTTTGGGCGGTAGGTTTAGCTTCCAAAGCCGTATACTGTGACATTCCATGTAGTGATGCCAAATAGCTCGCATCTTATTATGATGCGTATGTGTGTACCAGATCGCATCTCAAAGACGCTGATCCAATGGAGCACTCTAGGGACAAATGTGAGCCTCCCTTGCTTTCCGGAGGACTCGGTTATTTTGCGTTTCTTGTTTTGTTTTATTAGATGTTACGAGGCATGTCCCAACACCCATCTCGCATTTTGTGAGGTCATAGACAAATAATACTGGGCTGAGTCTCTCTTCGTGTATATATATAATATTTTATTTTGAGACTTGAGTTGCCTTTGGTCATAATTTTATCACTGTTATTTTATAATCTTTCATTAAGCTTGTTGCCGTTGAGTTAAGTTTCCGCCGAGTTAAGAAAGCCATGCCAAGGGTTCGCTAGCGCAATGGTCTCCGAGTGTCGATCTCGCTCAGGTGTAGGCTCCTGGGTGTGACAAACTTGGTATAAGAGCACAAGAGCTTAAGAGTCCTGCGAGTCTATGAAGTCGTGTCTCAGAGAGTCCTAGTTATCGCAGGTAGCACACATCTATAAGTAATTAGGAGGCTACGACATTTAGAGATTTCTCACTTATTTTATACTCAACTTATGCATTAGAGTTTTTATCTCAAGAGCTTAATTCGCGTCACAGAGCCAGATAAGCCACGCTCCACCAAGAGTTGGCGTGAGGGCGTCTTCCCAGACGTTATGTGGATGAGCAAGAGTTGCAAGATGTTTCCTGGAGCGCACACATCAAAGTGCAAGTTTCTAATGCCGAGTTCAAAGAGGCAATTAGAATTCTCATTTAGCCAGAACTAATCGATTGGTCAAGAAAGGAGATATCGACATTTTAGTTGAGCCGACACTTCAAGGATTCATGAGTTTCGGGATGAATCTCGAGCTCTTCACGGCTCGAAAGCACTACCGAGGATCCGTAAAACTTCATTGACGTAGTCGAAGAAAATTTTCGATGTGATGGCTGTGACAAATATTGAGTGGGTTGAGCCGGGCTGTATCAATTGAAGGATGTTGCCAGGAACATGGTTCGACCAATCAGTGGGGTAGAGGGTTGAGAATGCACCACCCGCGAGCTGGGCCCGTTGGAGAAAGCTTTCTTGGGCATTTCTTTCCCTCGAAAATTCGAGAGGGGGCCAAGGTACGTGAGTTCCCCACGCTTGCAGGAGTCGCGTGAGGTTCATGAGCATAGTATAGTTCACACAACTATCCTATGCTCCGTATGGTTGCGACATGAGAAATAGAATGAGCTTATTTGTTATCAATGCCTCGGTTGTCAAGAAGAAAGGTGGCTGCAATGCTTATCGGGACATGAATATATCAAGGTTAATAGTCTATGTACAACAAAGTTGAGGAAAGAAGCGAGGGACAGAGAAGAGTTCGTAAAATGCTATAGCTAAAACGGAACGAGTCCCATGAATGGTAAGGGTAATTCAAACTGCTCCTTTCAACAAAAAGCAGGGGCCCGGCCCATCTTCTCTCGCAGAGCACCCGCACCTGTGACACAGAGGGGAACATAATTTCTTGCCGTAATCGAATGACTTCCAAGGTTACACCGGCGCAGCCTTCAAGAGCGTGGGCACGACGAGGTAGCTTGTTTCTCGCCACGCCCGAGCCTACACCCCCGGGCTGACCTATGACCCGTGAGACCATTTCGGCCCCAAGCGAACTCCTGACCTCGCCTTCAACTCAAATGAAAACCCAACCCAACCAAATAACTCAATGCAATGCAATACAAAACAACTTAATTTATAACTAAAGTGGTTAAAATTGCCCTTAAACTATATGAATAGATCATTTTTATACCTCTTCATTATGGCTGATAAAATACCTCCCCGCAAGAGTCACAAGAGACCACAAATACCCCAAGAGTTAACACCTAATACCTTAGTGATGTGGCAAGCCACACGGGACTAATCCTCCACCTAAGCATTGCCAACTAAGATTCATTACAAAAGAACTTTTTCTTTTAGTGGCTTACAAAGTCGCCAATAAAATCCCAAAATATTGCCATACTAAAGGTTACAGTGATTTTATGGCTTACTAAGGCCCACCACCATTCGCTAGTAAAACCTATTTTTCAACAAAAAAATATGATATTTAATTTTCGGGACATGCACTAATTTTCTAAAATAAATAACTTGCAATATCCATATTAAAAACATCCAATATTATTACTTAAAAATAATCAAAAATTACTTAATTCAAATTTCCTACTATACATATATAATGCATCATTGTACATTTTATACATTTATATATGACATAAAAATAAAACATATAGTGTCTTCAAACTCCTCGCTTAATCGATATCATATTTGGTTTTTTAAAAACAATGAAGAAAAAAACACAAAATTAGAATTTAATGTTAAAACTTTTAGTGACGATTTTCTGCTTTGTGGCGACTGTTGTTGCTGCTAAAGGTCTAGTTCTTTGTAGTGAATCCTAGTTGGCAACGCTAGGTGGAAGGATTAGTTCCACGTGGCTTGCCACGTCAACAAAAAATTTGGGGTGTTAACTCTGATGCAGATTTCAAGGTTTCCTGGTGATAACAAAGATGTATTTTTATCCCAAACGTAACGAAGGGTATAAAATGGTCTATTTTATGTTCTAAAGCAATTTGACCTTTCCATTTATAAAATATGGCCATAAAGGCAACTCGACCAAAATAGAATATTTACATATATACATAGACAGAGACTCCAAACTAACCGGATCGACTATCTCGTTCATGAAGCCTCTAAAATACCGTACGGATGTCGTGGACAAACCCCGCAACATCCTAATAAAACAAAAACTAAGAACACAAAATAACCGAGTCCTCCGAATGCAAGTGAGGTCACCACCGACTCGGAGTGCTCAACTGATCAACGACGTGTGATGCCGATCCGGGAGACTCGTATCTCGCATCATAAGACGATGCAGCTAATCGGCACGTACATGGAATGTACTAGCATGAAATGAAACTAAGCAACATAGGCCAAGGAAATTTGAAGAAACTCAAAAGTTTACCTTGCTCAACTTAACTCTACTCGATCGACTTCAATATAAGGCAATTTAAAATAAGTGCGATATAAAGAAAGCATCGTTTAAACATGCTATAAACTCGTGTGTATACAAGTGATACAATAAACCCGAGATGTATATAGAAATACAATTGAACCCGATGTATATAAAATACAATACCTTCGTGTAAAAAAATAGCAATAACCGCCGTGGGAGTTTCTCTAACCGACAACCATTACATAAGAGCTATAATGATGATACAATGACACCCTTACGCCGCGTGAGCATCTTATACCCTACAAATGTATAAGACCCGAATCGCCTAATGGACTCACTAGTCTAATATGAAAAAGATTCATCTAAAAGTATGATCCTTTTCTACCCATGGTGGCTAACATGGTCTCTATGGGGGTTGTGGTTCCTTGGAACGCTCCCCCACCCGGTGCTCGATACTACTTCCAAAATATACCGCTCTATGTTTTTAAACATATTTATTCCCCGCCGACATGAGATAATTACCAAAAACTAGCCCGAAGGCATTTTGTTTTTGAAATCTCAGTTTCCAACCTTGTTTAAATGTAAAGACATTTCTTTAAAACTTCTTTGGGAATACATAGTTCCCCCTAATAACTTTGAGAAATGAACTCAACTTTTAAACTCTTTTTTACTTTACTTGAACTCCTTGGCTTGATGACACTCTTAACTTAACATGAAACTCTTGTCTTTGACTTGACTTGAAACCTGGTCACTTTGACTTACTTCACTTATAAGCTTAACCTTAACATCACTTGACTTCTAACTTTATTTGACTCGAACCAACTTCACTTGAATTGGAAACTAACTTCACTTAAATTGAAACTAACTTCGCTTGACTTCTAACTTTACTTCTCCAACTGATTATGAACTCAAGGGTAATGATATGTGTTTGGAAGGACCCCATGATGATTAGGAATAATTTAGGCCAGCTAGACTTAAGGAAAATTTTGAAATTTAATTCTGAAAATGTAATGCATTCGTTCACTGCAGGAAACAAACCGTGGACGCACGCTGCTTCGTGCAAGCCGCCCAACTTTTCTTCATGTTGCCAACTCTAAACCCTCTC
>JAJTWQ010000616.1:0-43261 GCA_029007595.1 Solanum commersonii
GACAATTTATAACAATTTAACAACTAAAGCAAAGAAACAATTTAACAAATAATAACAAGTAGTCAAATAGTCAAAACATTATGTTAGAACTTAATCCCCCTCTCGGATTGGATTTGCCATTTCTATTTTATCTAAATAAAATAAAAAATGACTTGTTTTCTGCATCCTACTTTAACTTATAGACTTGGAAGAGAAATTGATTTTCCAAAAAGAGTCGTCACTTAATTTTTAAAAGGAATTAAGAAAACTTAAGATTTTTTTCAAAAGATTTAAACAAACTAAAATCAATTGGAAAAAAAGGGGTCGAGGGTTCAATTTACATTCTCGAGAAGGTGTTAGCCCGGAATTAGGTATCTGCTAACTTGTGGTTGACCAATGATTTGACTAAAACATTTGACTAACTTGAAAAATTAACTATGTAAGAAACCCATTTTTATTTAAGGAATGAACAAAAGGGAACTTTTAAGGAAAATAATTCATAGTGTTACAAGACAACTAAAATAAAAATAAAGCTAAGTAATAACTAAAAATATAAATATTTTATTTGAGTATAAAATGAGAAATAACTATATTTGAGGAATTAATTAAGTCAAAACCAAAATCAAATAAATTGTTAGTTACTACAACAAATAAATAAAGAGAAAAGGAAAAGAAGTATCAAATTTGCCCAAATTCATGAACTTGTCCTAATACTAAAATATTCAAAACACAAGGGTTTGGGCCCTATTATTATTATCAAAGACCAGCGTTGAGCCCCGCTTTTGAGGCTTTGAGCTCTTTTTCACTCAAAAGTCATGATATACACCAGTGTATATCCGACGTATACACCAAGTATATGCTTGATATAAGTCCCATTTTTATGAACTCCCAAACCCTTTAATTTCACCTGATTCTATATTTTGATAGTTCTTGACCCGTATCTCAATATTTTCATCATGTATATTGATGTATACCAGGTCATACATCCGATATAACAACCTATCTATTAGTTTTTCAAGCATGTGTTTCATCTTTCGATTATGACCTCGGTCATTGATTTCCGCTGGCTGACTCAATGATAAAGAAATTTTGGCCTTCATGGCCCAAATGAAATGCAAAGGAGGAACAATGGAGTTCATGGTGAACTCCGGCAAATTTTCATGTAGTAAAACAAATAAAGCACATAAGTATTAACATAAAGCAAAAGATATTGAGGTAAATGATAAGGCATATAAGCATTATATACAACAATAAACCCATAATGGCTCAACATACGATACATGATAGATGAGATTCTTAAAGACATGCTCCTAACCAAACAACTAATGAGAATATGCGCATCACTTAGGTAAGAGATTTCAAAGAAGGGAACAATCTTTGAGATACTAATGAGCTACCATTCACAAAACATAGCACTAGGCTTTAACCTAAAGAAATATAATAGACATTTTGAGACCTTCAAGAGTAAACAAATGTAAATAGGAAAGTCAATAAATTACAAACCTCAAAGGATGAACACTAGTTAACTGATGCAGACATAGAATAAACAATATTGATAAATATACCTTCTTTCTAACAAGACTAAAAAAAAATTAGTCATATAAAACTAGAGACTCGAATCTTATGCCGAAGCAACTCACCAACAGTCATCCATTTGAACATCAACTATTAAGCCAAAGAAGACAGAGATGAATGAAAGATTACTCCTAGGCAGTGAGACGGCAAACCCCAATACAACATAGAGAAAGAGAAAGTCAAACAGTTAAATATCAATATATCAAAAATGACTTGGATACAAACAAATCAATTTTAGCATGATTTAAAGTGAAAAACAAAGATACACAAATAATAATCTTGCTAGAGCAAACGAAACACGCCAAGATTTTAGTAATACAATAATTAATATAGACTCGACCTTTTAGCTTAAGAACAGACAACACCGAAGAGAATAATGGCAAAGAAAGTAATCAACCCATACGATCGAAATAAGCAGAGAAATGAGAACAAACTATATATCGATTATGAAATAAATCAACTATAGAAGGTGATTTTGAACTTCATGGTTGAATCTTCAACTTTCTCAACTAAACAAACGAGACAATCAATAAAAAGATAAGAAGTCACGACTACACACAATCAACAAACCTTCAAAGCAAACTAAAATAATGATAAAAATCGAATAACAAATGAGTTGCGACATCGATTTGCAGCCGATGACAAGTCAAAATTCTTTCAATATTTTAATATTTTCAAACACTCTATGCAACCCAATATCAAACAGTCATCATATTAATGTAAAAGAGACACAAATAAAACGCAGTGTTACCTTTTCGAGGGCAGCAAAAACTAAGACAGAACGACCAAAGGATCGCTGACGCAAACTTTGAAAGAAATTCCTACATAAACAAGTTGAGCAAGTGAAGCTAAGATCGGAAGAATGGTTCTCCCCTCTGCTTGGATTGTATCTTTTATATAGCTATGTTTTCTATATGAATATTTCTTTGCTATTTGTGTATTAAAGAAGAACGACCAACCTTACAATGAATGGAAACTACGGTATTTATAGATGAAATTAGGGTTCCAAAATTTTTGGGGGGAAACAAATGAAAAAAATGATAAGAACCCGGCCCAATTCGGAATTCAAATTCCAATTTATATCTAAAATTCTGAATATTCATTGTTATTCTCGCATCTTCCAATTGATTGGGGTGAGGTGGACACTAACGGATCAATCGAGTGTCCGCTGATATGCCACGCGGCTCTGGTGTGTGACTTTTTACCTTTGAAATTGTACTAAAGAGGGATGTTGAGGAAGAAGACAAGAATCGTACTACTTGTACGCATCGTGTTCATGCTATGTACTCGTTCCACAAAGAACGTGATGAAGCTATTGTTGTCGCTTGAAATCGTGAAGACGCTATTGGAATCGTGAAGAATTTCCGTGTGTCGGATTGGGTTCTTTTGTTGAACGAAAAGAGTCTGGACGGGTAAAGGAATTGGGCTGGGAATGGAAGAGAATTGGAAAAAATGGTGGGGTTAATTTGAATTGGGTTACTGGAAAATTGTGGGCTAAAAGAGGTGAATTGAAATTGAAAAATGAGATGGGCTTTGGAAAAAGGCAAGAAGGCCCAAAATTGGTCTTTTAATGGGTTGAATGGTGAGGCTTAAATTGACTTAGGAAATAGTTACATGGATATATTACGGTCCCATAGATTTAGAAAATTAGCCAAATTGAGTTGATTAGCAAAATCGGCTAAAGTTATAATAAGATGAATTAATTAATTAGTTAATAATCTTCTTAATTTCAACGACACAACATGATTAATCTTGATTATCAACTAAATGATTTAAAACTAAAGCCATAAATTGAACTAAATTAAAATTAACAAATATTTGACTAAAACACAAAATCTTTTGAGATGATTTTCGAATATTTATAAAATGTACTAATTATATGTGTGATTATATGAAATATATTTATTATTTAAAAAATTATAAAATTAGATTAAAATTCCTTAAAATAACATTGAAAAGTGTTTGAATTTTCTAAAGTTAATTACTCAAAATCGTTTGAAATTGAAGAAGCCTAGAAATTAATTACTATCGTGAATGACCAAAATTTGGTGTCAACATTTAGCTTGGAGTTTCTTTATCTCATTACATTGACGTTTTGAAATTATTTTCACTTGAAGTGTGAAGTTAAGGATATGCAACTACTCTACGAGAATTTCATTTATGGGTATGTCCATCAATGTTTTCTTTCTCCCTTTATTTTGATCTACTTTTCGTTGTGCATTAGTTTTCTCTATCTTCATTGAGTTCAGTAGAGAATGGTTTGCTAATGTATTAGCAAACCATAGTGTCTGCATCTATATATAGTTCTTCAACCGCCACAACCAACATCTTTTGCACAAGAATAAACTCCTTCGTTTCAATGCAGGGCTTGCCATTAGGCTTAACCCACAAAATAAGTTGGCTAATATTAGTCACAACCAAATAAGGCATTGCCAGATATCTGTATTTCTTGTAATGATATCATACCATAATCGTTGCCCACATAAAGTAGAATTTCAGCTAATTTGAAATTGCCTACAAGTTTTTATCTCGCAAGCAAGAAAAAATATATTGTCTTTAAAAAAAAAAAACTTGTAAGAAAATTAGGAAATTTATTGAACTATTTTTCCTGACACACAGAAATAAAGATGTGACAAAGTTTGAAAATGAGTTTCTAATGTAGATTTACCTATCAAGCTCAGTGGACAATATATCGTTTGAACCAATAGTGTGGACTATTGGCTTCGGTGATTCAACATTTCTCATACAACAACTACAAACTAAACCACTGTCTCTTTGATTGTCGCACTATTTGGTTACAAGATATAACTTCCAAATTTTTCTAGGAAGTTACGCTTATTTTGCTTTGTAAATAATGTCGCATTTGACATATGTCAATCCATATCTTGTTGCCTCAAAAGCTTCAATCTCCTCCAGATCACCAATAGTTTTCCTTATGACTAAAATTCTCAGAATATCGAGAGTCTGAGTGTCCAAAGATGGTTTCCACTATAAAGCAGATGAAACAATCATAGAACCACTTCTTTTTGTCCAACCAACCTTGGCAGACATTAGAAAAGGGATTTGACATGTTCATTTGGATTCTTTCATAATTCATAATTACAAAAGTTTACAACGACCTTGACAAAAAAAAATTCAAAAGCTATTAATTATTATCAAAAGACTTCTTCTGGGCTCGAATCTTGAAATATGGGGGTTTTTCAATATCGTTCTTCAAAAAACTTTGAACCTCATTAGGTAAGCTAGATTCTAAGTGAAGAATGAATTTAATTTAACTTTTTTTGTCTCTCCCAAATTTGCTTAGTAATCAGCCAGATTGCTTACTTCCAAGTTCCATGTAGTAGTGAAGGAAATTATAGTTACCTTGTCTTTTCAATATATTAATATGACTTATGAGATAAATAATGTGGCAGCTAACATTGTTTTGCTCGTTCAACACATTTATAATGATCATAGAGTCGGATTCAATATCCATATTTTTATATCCATTTGTGATGCACCATTAGTTGATTTCATTTTATTTTATTGGGTTTCTCATCTGGTGTTGTGATGCACCATTGAATTTCATATAAAGTATGACTTTTGATTCTACAACATTTTTAGAGCATTCTCCATAGTAGTTTGAGTATGTCATGATTAATTATCCATTTTCATCTCTAAGGACACCTTCTCTACCAACACTCCCTAGATTTCCTTAGTTACATCCATTTATGTTAGTTTGAATCTCCCTAGACTACATTTACTCCATATAAGACACTTGATATTTTTTTAGACTTGAGATTTTCAATATGTAAGATAGTGTTGTTCCAATGTTGCTTCAAATTGGACTATTGGGAATTGGCATAAAAGTAATATTTTGACCTAACCAATGATTTTGTTGATGATATTTTCAGAATAGCTTTTGACGTCCTCATATTTATGACTACATCTAGCTTTCCAAATCTCATAGTAGATAAATATAGGTAAGCACTGAATGAACCTTGTTTCCTGTGGTACTCAACTACCATCTAATAAGAGTATCTCTTATTGTGCCTTGTCTACTAGTAATAATGCCACAACATTTGGAGAAATAAACCCAAAGTTTAACTTCAAACTCTCCTTTTCGAATAGGTGGTATACATTCTCAATACTTCCTAGTTTACAACAAATGCCCTTGGAAGGTCCATGAACTTCAATTTTTTGTGATGTTTCATCGGTAGGGAGCTTGTTCGACAATAACCCGATTATAAAAAAGAAATTATGAAGATTACATTAACCTATCAATGGCCTCCAATTAAAACTAACTTATTACACTTAGATAAGTGATATTTGTCATATTTAAAATTTAAAGTTTAGATTAAATGAATTTAACAAACCTCTTAACCATGTTGAAAATGGTGTTTCGTCGATCTCACAAAAGAACAAAGAATTGGAGAAGATGAAGTCTAAAGAAACGAGGGAAACATTTCAAATGTTAGGGAAAAATTTAGATGAAATAATTTTTCCCTCTTCTGTTAGCAATGGACACCTGTCCTCTCAGGCCCCAAAAATTAATGTGTGCTGGAACTCATCTCAGCTATCAGATCAGATGCAATCACAACCCTTGATCACAAACTTTGGATACTTGAAATATGGTTAGAGTTTGTTATGAAAAGCCCAATAGAGATAGCACACATGTACGTAATATTTTTTATTTTTTATTTACTTTACTGTGTAAATACAGCTATAAATACAACATCAAATAATCAATGCAATCATCATAAAATTTCCAATTCAAGTCTCTTTAATTTTTGTCTTTCAATTTCAAGTGTATTTCTGATTCTGCATTTATTTTTCTGTAATCTTCTATATGGTATCATAGCAGTACTAATTTCCTACATCAATGGATACTAATTCTGATGTGACCTCATCAACTACTAGATCATCATCAATGGACTCCAGTAGCCTCTATTATCTTCACCCATCAGATTCACCTGGACTGTCACTTGTAAATTTCATCTTTGAAGGAAAGGGTTATGGGGGCTGGAGAAGATCCATCCTTATTGCCCTGTCAGCTAAAATTAAGCTGGGCTTCATTAATAGAAGTTGCAAGCCTCCGGTTCTTTGATTCACCTCATCTTCAACTCGAAGCAGTAATGACATGGTGATCTTTTGGTTACTCAACTTCTTTCTAAGGACATTGCTGATAGTGTCATCTAATCAACATCAACACATGCCCTTTGGAAGGATCTTGAAGACGGGTTTGGCCGGCCAATGGGGCCAAACTCTATCACCCGCAAAAGGAATTAAGTGATTTAGTTCAAGCAACAAATGACATAGGGTATTATACTAAACTCAATGGCCTATGGGATGAACTGGATATCTTAAATACCAAAACCTGTTGTTCTTATGCTTGTACTTGTAAGGGAATAGAATGTCTCAACCAAATCTTTGCAGGATGAGAGGCTCATTCAATTCCTCATGGGTTTGAATGATGCTTATTCTCTTGCAAAAAGTAACATTTTGATGATAAACCTTCTTCCTACAGTGACTCAGTGAGTCTAGCTTATTCTTTGATCATACAAGATGAACAACAAAGGGAGTCTGCCATTCACTTATATTTTTCAGGAAGTTCTACTTCTTACCTGGCTCCTACTACCCATGCTAGTGGAATCAATGATTACAAGGTTAAGAAGTCTAAATTTGGTCTATTCTCATTGTAAGAAAGCCGGACATACAGTGGATAAATGCTATAGAATTATTAGGTTTCCATCAGACATCAAATTTATAGATCTAGAAAGGTAAGGTGCAAGGTAATGTGAGAAGCAATGGAGTTTTTGGGATTCAAGAGGAGGTTGGTGAGTCTACATTGGAGGCCAACACAGGTACAAATCAGCTAACCATGGATTAATTCTCTCAGCTTCTACAGTTACTTCACTAGGTTAATATCAATGAAACTGAGACTGCACCTTCAGATGTTCATGCCAATTCTGCTGGTAAAAACTTTGTATATTTCTTATCCTATTTCTATTAGATTTACTCACTGGATTTTAGATTCAGGGGCATCAAAACATCTTTATTCTGATTCAAGCTTGTTTATCAATCATAAACCTCTCCCTTCCTCAGTTTATGTGAACTTGCCTGATTCTACGAAAGTACAAGCCACTCCCATAGGAAGTGTTGCTTTATTTCCAAACCTAATTGTTCATAAGGTTCTTTATATACCTTATTTTAGGATTAATCTTTTGTCTATTCACAAACTTTGCATTCAACTTTAATGTCTCATCATCTTTTCTTCCACTAATTTTTTCTTGTAGGGCCCTTCCATGAAGAGGCCTCTGGCTCTTGGTGATGTCAAAGAAGGGATACATCAACTTCAATTTTCCTGTCAGCTTTCCAAGAAAAGGGTCAAGCATAGAGCCTTGTCTACTCAGACTCCTAGTTTAATTTCTTTTTCAAATTCTGTAATAATCCAAAAGGATTCTGATGTAAAACCTTGGCACCACAGATCATGTCATTTGCCCATATCTGTAATGAAATATATCAGATCTTTTGCTTCAATTCTATACCAAATTGTTATTATGATATTTGTCCTCTTGCTAGACAATCTAAACTTCCTTTTCCTACAAGTGAAATCAAATCTAATTCCATTTTTGAACTCATTCATGTTGACAGATGAAGACCTTACAAATCACCTACTTACAATGGTTTTAAGTATTTCCTAACTATTATTGATGACTTCAGTAGAGCAACATGGACTAATAATGCTTCAGAATTAGGAAAAAGCTTCACCACTTCTGAATTTTTCAATTCCAAAGGAATTATTCATCAAACCTCTGGTGTAGCTACACCACAACACAATGGGGCGGTGGAGAAAAAACATAGGCATCTCTTGGAAACTTCCAGATCACTACTCTTTCAGTCTGGTTTTCCTATATCTTATTGGGGAAAGTGTGTTTTAACAACTACTTTCTTTATCAATAGATTTCCCTCAAGAGTCCTAAATGGTGTCACTCCTTATGAAATACTCAATAGTTAGCCAACTACTTATACACACCTCAGAAACTTTGGTTGCCTTTGTTATGCTTCAACTTTATCTCAGTCTAGAACCAAGTTTCAGCCAAGAGCTTTGGCTTGTGCTTTTTTTGGGTTATCCGCCTGGACAAAAGGGATATAAACTCCTGGTCCTAGAGATCAAGAAGATCATTGTTTCAAGGGATATTAAATTCATTGAGTATATTTTTCCCTTCAAAACTATTCCTATTCCTTCCACTTATCCTATCTTCACAGCTCCTAATCAATATTTTCCCTCATCTACATAGCCCATCCTTCCTAATCAATCTTCCACTACTAAAAAAAAAGTGGATACCGACCTAAAAATTTTTGACCACAAATGGAGGTCAGTAATTTTCGACCTTCGGAGCTCGGTATTTACAAGTAGTCTGTTTTTATGCAAAATAAAGCGGAAAATCAAATTTCGACCTCTTGATGTCGGTATTAAACAAATAAATAAATAACAATATTTTATTTTTTCTCAATAGGTTTTGTGTAAAATAAAAAACAAAAAAAATTGTAATACCGACTTTCGTATGTCGGTAAAATTAAATAGTAAAAATAAATTAATATAAAAATACCGACCTCATGATGTCGGTATTTTTTATATTTAATTGAGAAAATAATACCGACATCAATAGGTCGGTTTTTATTGTAATTCATTAAAAATTCCGACCTCAAGAGGTCGGAATTTTTTCTCAATTAAATATTTTATAATACCGACTTCCGAATGTCGGTAAAATTAAATAATATGTAATTAAAATACCGACCTCATGAGGTCGGTATTTTTATTTCATCTAATTACTAATAATTAAAGCGACATCCGGAGGTCGGTATTTTTATTTCATTTAATTACTTTTAAAAGTGACTTCCGGAGGTCAGTTTGCGGAAAGCGGGAAAACTAAATTCCGACCACAAGAGGTTGGAATTTTCCCAGAAAATGAATTACAATAAAAACCAACCTCTTGATGTCGGTATTATTTTCTATTTTGATTTAATTTTATTTAAATCGTCTTTCGGAGGACGATTTTGTGTCATGTAATAAATTAAAATTTTCAATTAACTTTAAATAAGTTGTCCTCCGAATAACGATTTTATACAAGTTAAAAAATAATTTAATATAAAATACCAACCTCCCGATGTCAATTTTATTTAATTAACATGATTACTTTTATTTATCTTAAAATTTAATGTGATACCGACCTCATGACGTCGGTATTTTTTATTAAATCTAATTACTTTCAATAAAAGCGACATCCGGAGGTCGGTTTGTTTAAAATATTCCTATTAATACTCATAATTTTGCTATTGTTCATAATACTAAAATTTCATTTTACACCTACAATTAAATGTTCAAAAAGTGTAACAATTTTGGATACTTTTATAAATAAAAAGTTAGAATTTGTGGAATAAATTAAAAAAATATATCTATAATCCATATTTAGAGTATGAAACTACGTTGATATGAATTAGGAGATAATTATACTTATATTTCTAGAGTAATGTACAAATTCTATCAGTTTTTCGTCTAATCATGAACTTAATATCTCATGTCATGATGTAGAGGTGAAGAGCTAACATATAATCCATTCGAGTATGAAATGCGAGATAGAATTATTATATACGTTCGATCTAATTGAATGGATGTTAAGTGTAGTGATCACCTCCTAATTCGTATGACATGTAAATGATACCTTATCGGAGTATGAAATACGTTGATTAATTATATACTCCTCGAGTAGTTTAACAAATCAAGTCTTATATACTAGTGGCTTAGATAATTAATACATTATAAATTAAAGAAATATCGATGATCAATTCAAGGAGATTTATATATTAAATTTGATATTGATAAACTTTTGTTAATCAATAAAATTAAATTTATATAATTAGGAGTTATATAATTTAAATTTATAAAATTAACTTGATCGATAAATTAAATTTATTAAATTAAACTTGTTGATGTGTAGTTCAATTATAAATATATATAATTTAACTACACATCAATGTAATTTTAATTTAATAAATATATAATCCACGAGTAGTTTAACAAATCAAGTCTTATATACTAGTAGTTTAGATATGAAATACATTATCAACTAAAGAAACACCGATGATCAATTCAAAGATATTTATATATTAAATTTGATATTGATAAACTTTTGTTGATCAATAAAATTAAATTTATATAATTAGGAGTTATATAATTTAAATTTATAAAATTAAATTGATCAATAAATTAAATTTGTTAAATTATACTTCAGTTGATGTGTAGTTAAAATATATATATATATATATATATATTTGATATTAATAAACTTTGTTGATCAATAAAATTAATAAATTTATATAATTAGGAGTTATATAATTTAAATTTATAAAATTAACTGGATCGATAAATTAAATTTATTAAATTAAACTTCTGTTGATCATACATATATATATATATATATATATGTTTAATTAATAAAATCAACTAGAAGAGCTGAGTTTATATTAAAATAAATTAATAAATACCGACTTAAAGAGGTTGGTATATTTAAATTATTATTTTATTTAAATAATATCGACTTCACGATGTCGGTATTTCTTAAATATTTTTAAATATAGATAATTATTTTAAAAAATACCTACATTCCGTGGTCGGTAAATTAAACAATTCTCTTAAAAAAAGAAGGATAATATCAAGTCTCACTCCTAAGTCCTAAGTGAAGTCTCAAAACCTCAGTGAAGCCCCACCCTCGACCCACCCCCATTGGTGCCCATCCCCACCCTCCCAGACCGGCGCCACGCCACCATCCCTGACTAGCACCACGCCACACCACCATTGCAGCAGCAGAGGAAGGTCGCGCCCAGCAATAGGAGGTCGGGCCGCCTCCATTCCGACCGGCGCCCCCTCCATGTCAGTTTTCTCAAGTCGCGCTACCATCCCCGACCTTTTTACTCAAGGTGAATTTTAGAACCTCCATAAAAGATTAATTTTGTTTCTATTTAGTAGAAGTATCTCAAAATTAGAGTACTAATATACTTAGTTTTATTGATTGTTCGTTTGATTGATTGTTAGTTAGTAAGTGAATGATTTAGGGTTTTTGATTGTTAGTTTGAATTAGGGATTGTTTGATTGTTAGTTTGTGTTTGTTGCTTGTGAATTGAAAATTTTAATGTTAGGGTTAGCTAGTTTGAATTAGGGTATCTTAGGATTTGTTTAAAATTCGGTATTTCTTGAGTTAATTAGTTTGATTTTGGAATTGTAAGATTAGATTGAATTAGGGTATTTAAGGAGTTGTTTGCATTTGGGTATTATTTGAGTTAGTTTGAATTATTTTTGAAATTTTAGGACGAATAGTTAGAATTTGGGATTAGGAATAGCTAGCTAATTTGAATTTAGGATTTTAGCACAAGTTAGATTTTGGGATTTTAGGGCTAGTTTGAATTTGTGATTTTAAGACTAGTTTGAATTTTGAATTTAGGACTAGTTTGAATTATTATTGAGATTTTAAGACTTTTAATAGTTTGAATTTGGGATTTTAGCACTATAGTTTGATTTTTGAATTCTAGGAGTACTTTCAATTTGTGATTTTAAGGCTAGTTTGAATTTGGAATTTAGGATTAATAGTTTGAATTATATTTGATATTTTATGACTAATTAATAGTTTGAAGTTGGGACACTAGCTTGCTAGTTTGAATTTAGAATTTTAGGGATTTGAATTACAACTTAATTAGAACTTATAATTAATTATAACTTGAATTTACTATAAATTGAACTTAATTAGGAATATGAACTTGGAACTAATTAGCTTGAATATATAACTAATTAAGTTTAGAAATTAGATATGAACTTGAATTGAAACTTGAACTTATTAAAACTTGGATATATATATATATATATATATATATATATATATATATATATATATATATATATTGCTTCTTTCATCAAAGTTGGAGATAAGGTTGGTGCTTCTAAATTTCTTAAGTTCAAGTACAATTATTTTCAATAATGTGTTTGTGTGTGTCCATCTAGTATTAATACTTAGCTTTAATTTTGTGATAATTTTTTTGTGTCTGTCGAGTGTTTGTTAAGCATAAGTATCAACACTAGTTGATCCTATTGATGACAAAATTAATTTTCTTGCAAGATCGATTTGTGCCAATCTAGTGTTGATATTAAGCTTTAATTTAGGAATAATGTGTTTGTTAAGCATAAGTACCAACACTAGTTGATCCTATTGATGACAAAATT
Source organism: Solanum commersonii (assembly GCA_029007595.1). Taxonomy (NCBI): domain Eukaryota; kingdom Viridiplantae; phylum Streptophyta; class Magnoliopsida; order Solanales; family Solanaceae; genus Solanum; species Solanum commersonii. The sequence goes on from JAJTWQ010000616.1 coordinate 12,809, forward strand.
GATTTTCTTGCAAGATCGATTTTTGTCCATCTAGTGTTGACACTTAGCTTTAAATTTAGAAATAATATATTTGTTAAGCATAAGTACCAACACTAGTTGATCCTATTGATGACAAAATTGATTTTCTTGCAAGATCGATTTGTGTCCATCTAGTGTTGATAATAAGCTTAATTTAGTAATAATGTGTTTGTTAAGCATAAGTACCAACACTAGTTGATCCTATTGATGACAAAATTGATTTTCTTGCAAGATCGATTTGTGTCCATCTAGTATTGACACTTAGCTTTAAATTTAGAAATAATATATTTGTTAAGCATAAGTACCAACACTAGTTGATCCTATTGATGACAAAATTGATTTTCTTGCAAGATCGATTTGTGTCCATCTAGTATTGACACTTAGCTTTAAATTTAGAAATAATATATTTGTTAAGCATAAGTACCAACACTAGTTGATCCTATTGATGACAAAATTGATTTTCTTGCAAGATCAATTTGTATCCATCTAGTGTTGATACTTAGCTTTAAATTTAGAAATAATATATTTGTTAAGCATAAGTATCAACACTATTTGATCCTATAGATGATAAAATTGATTTCGTTGGTGTATTTAGTTGTTGGAATTAAGTCAAAACTAAACTAGGTAAAGTTAAAAAGTTGTGATGTTGTTTAAATAAGTTAAAATAAATAATGTGGTTTAGTTAGTGAATTTAGTTGTTGGAATTAAGTCAAACCTAATGTAGTTGAAGTTAAAAAGTTAAGTTTGTTTAAATAAGTTAAAGTAAATATTGTGGTTTAGTTGGTGGATTTAGTTGTTGGAATTAAGTCAAAACTAAACTGTTAAAGTTGTTTAAATAAGTTAAAAAGTTGTTAAGTTGTTTAAATAAGTTAAAATAAATATTGTGGTTTAGTTAGTGAATTTAGTTGTTGGAATTAAGTCAAAACTAATGTAGTTAAAGTTAAAAGGTTGTTAAGTTTAAAAAAGTTAAAATAAATATTGTGGGTTACTTAGTGAATTTAGTTGTCGGAATTAAGTCAAAACTAAGCTAGTTAAAGTTAAAACGTTGTTAAGTTGTTTGAATAAGTTAAAATAAATAATGTGGGTTAGTTAGTGAATTTAATTGTCGGAATTAAGTCAAAACTAAACTAGTTAAAGTTAAAAAGTTGTTAAGTTGTTTGAATAAGTTAAAATAAATAATGTGGGTTAGTTAGTGAATTTAGTTGTCAGAATTAAGTTAAAACTAAACTAGTTAAAGTGAAAAAGTTGTTAAGTTGTTTGAATAAATTAAAATAAATGATGTCGTTTAGTTGGTGAATTTAGTTGTTGGAATTAAAATTTTTATTATTGTTTGTGTAGATGGATCCTGATCGTAGTTGGATGTATAATAGAAACAATCCTGGTCGAGCGGGTATGATTCTACAATTCACAGAAGGTGTCACTAGATTTATAAATCATGCAAAGACACTTGATGATTTTTTAACTTCAAGATTGATTAGATGTCCGTGTGTTAATTGTGAAAATGTGAGATATCATACAACAGAGACTGTTGCTATCCATCTTATGATGAATGGATTCAAACCAGGGTATATAGTTTGGACTAGTCATGGTGAGGTTGAAAGTGACACTATATTTAATAACTTTGTTGTTGGTGAAAGTAGTAGATTTACCGAGCATAATTATTTCCAACGTTCTAGAATGTCAAATATGGTCGATGATGCTTTTGGGAAGCATTTTGATTTTGAACAAGGAAAAAATGTAGAAGAAGCTCCTAATGAAGAAGCAAATATCTTTTATGAACAATTGCGTGATTATAGTAGTCCTTTGTTCAACGGGAGTCAACACTCTAAATTGTCTGTTGCAGTTAGATTGTTAAGTATCAAATCTGACAATAATATTTCTCAAGGAGCAATGGACTCTATGATAGATCTTATCAAGGAATTATTTGATCCCAATTTAGAGATTCCCCGATTCTTATTATAAAGCAAATGCATTGGTGTCTAAGTTAGGACTCTTCTCGATAAGAATTGATTGTTGTGAAAAAGGTTGCATGTTATACTATAAGGAGGATGTCGATCTAGAGTCTTGTAAATTTTGTAGTCACCCTCGCTATAAGACTGGTTCTACTGGAAAGAAACTTGCTATTAAGGCAATGCATTATTTACCTCTTATACCAAGATTGAAGAGGTTGTATGCATCAAATAGCTATGCTCCTTATATGAGATGGCACCGTGAAAATAGAAGGCCACCTGGTGTCATGTGTCATCCATCTGACGAAGAGGCTTGGAAACATTTTGATAGAACTTATCCAGATTTTGCCGCTGAACCTAGGAATGTTAGGCTGGGTTTGTATGTGGATGGTTTCACCCCTTTTTCAGTTGGGGCTGCACCATATTCTTGTTGGCCTGTGTTTATTACATCGTATAATCTTTCACCTGAGATGTGTATGACAAGTCCATATATATTTCTGAATTGTGTCATTTTTGGTCCGAGTAATCCAAAAAGCAAGATTGATGTGTACTTACAACCTTTGATTGATGAGTTGAAATTGTTGTGGTTTGAGGGAGTAGAAACATGGGACATTTCTCGTAAACAAAATTTCAACATCCGTGCTATTTTAATGTGGACTATTAATGATTTTCCTGCCTATGGAATGCTATCTAGATGAATGCCTGCTGGAAAGTTAGCATGTCCATACTGTATGGAAGATACTAAATCATTCACATTGAAATACGGGCGAAAAAATTCATGGTTTGATTGTCACCGTCGGTTCTTGCCACCTGATCATGAGTTTAGGAGAAAGAAATATGCATTTAAAAAGAATAAAACTGAACGAGATGGTCCACCCCTAATATTAACAGGTGATGATATTTGGGAAAGGGTTCAAAATTTTCCAAAGGTAACTGAGGAACCACCGTACAAATTTGATGGGTATGGTGTTGCACATAATTGGACTAACAGAGTATATTCTAGGTGTTACCTTATTGGAAGGTTAATTTGCTTAGACATAATCTTGATGTCATGCATATTGAAAATAATTATTTTCATAATCTGTTCAACACTGTAATGGATGTGACTGGCAAGACAAAAGATAATGTTAAGGCGAGACTTGACTTACTAGAACATTGTAGACGATTGGAGTTGCATTTATAGGAGTCTGCCAACAACAAGTTACTTAAGCCCACGGCTAGTTATTCATTCACAATGGAACAGAAGAGAAAAATTTGTGAATGGGTGGAAAACTTGAAAATGCCAGATGGATATGCCTCAAATTTGGGAAAGAGGTTTGACATTGAGCGTGGAATATTAAATGGGATGAAAAGTCACAACTGTCATGTTTTCATGGAACAATTACTTTCGATTGCTTTTTGTGGATTGCCTGAAAACATATGGAAACCGATGATAGAGATCAGTTTGTTCTTCAAAGACTTGTGTTCCAGCACATTGAGAGTAGAGAATCTGGTTCGGATGGCCAAAAATATCGTTGTTATTAGTAATAAGTTGGGAAGATTCTTCCACTGGGTTCTTTGGTGTGATGGAACATCTCCCCATTCACCTTGTTCATAAAGCCCTACTCGGAGGTCCAGTCCAATATAGGTGGATGTATCCTTTTGAGCGGTAAGTAACTATAACATATTTATTCTTATTTCATAAATTGTTCATATATCTTTTGAAATTATATATCTAATATAAAATTTTACAAGAGCATTGGCAAGTCTAAAAGGGGTATTAAGACTAAACATAGGGTGGAGGGCTGTATGGTTCAAGTATATCTAGCTAAAGAAAGATCCCACTTTTGTTCTTACTACTTTGATGATTATGTGTCATGTTTGAGAAACAGACCTAATCGACATGATGCTACTGGGAATGATCCTACAGTGCAATCATTATCAATCTTCAACCAACCGGGTAAGGGTTCAAAAAAGCGTACATTGCGCAAACTTACTGAAAAGAAGAAAAAATCTGCAGAGCTTCATGTCTTGTGGAATTGTCCAAAAGTCCAACCATTCTTAGAGTAAGAAGATTAAATATGTAACCAACATATATTCAACTCCGATTTTATTAAGGAAACTAACTGTATTTTCAATGTGGTTCTACAGTTATTTTGTGAGCCAATATGGTCATGATCAAGTGTTTCCATCATTTATAAAGTAGTATACTAATTGGGTAAGTGTTGTAATATATACACCTATTAAGAGATTAGTGTACTCTTCTTTCTACTAACATTGCTTTTAATTTACTAACCATATATAGGTCTACAATTCAGAAAATACCGCCATATTTGATCAATTTTTCAAGGATATTTCTTGGGGACCGATTACAGTGTTCACACAATGTCCCAATATAATGTAAATGGTTTTAAATTTGCCACAGAGAAATACTCAAAGAATAAGAAAACTAATAATAGTGGTGTTTGGGTTAAAGGTGATGATGGAAATCAAAATGAGAATGTTGATTATTTTGGCGTCCTACAGGAGATTGTAGAGTTGGAGTATTCGGGTTGGCCAATCAAAAGAATAGTACTTTTCCAATGCAAGTGGTTTGATCCAACTTCAAGAGGTACGAGGGAGCTTAAGTAGCATAATATCATTGAAGTCAAGCATACTAGGAAGTATGAGGCTTATGATCCTTTTATTATTGCACAAAATGCTAAGCAAGTCTACTATGCTCATTATCTGTTGCGTAGGGATAAGTCTCACTGGTGGGTTGTAATCGAAACAAAACCGATGGGGCGAGTGGAAGTTGAGAATGAATTGGATGTTGCATATCAAAATCTGAGTTAGAAATGAATTTGGAGCATCCTGATCACATTTTAGAAGAAGATAATAGAGAAGAGTTAGATATGCTAACAAATATGGAGGAGGATGAGGAGGAAACTTTCGAAGAGGATGAATAAATAGATGAGGAGGAAACTTCCGAAGATGATGCATGTGAATGGATAGATTATGAAGAAACTTCCGAAGAGGATGAATAGCAATTTGTATGTTTAGTTAGTGTGTTTTTAGCTAGTCATATTTGAGTATACTTTATATTTTAGTAGTTTTAACTTTTGTTTGACATTGTGAAAGACTATTTGGATTAAGCCTTATGTTATGATAGCTTTGTTTGATATATTTGTTTGACATTGTGACATTATTTTGTACTACTTTGTTTTAATCGTTATATTTAATTGATATAGATGGTAGATAAAGATAAGGGTAAATCAAAAAAATCCACTAATCCAAAAAAGAAATTTAAGGCCAATGCTATGAGAAAGCCCATTGGGGTCGTGATATCTGATGAGCCCTCTCGAGTTAATATTTCAAAACGAGCCTCAGTTTTAACTACTCACTCGGCACACCAGTCACATAATGCCTCTACTCATGTGGCTCCACAATCTAGTTATACTATATCTACACCCACTATGGTACCTAGTTCGGGGTACCAAACTTTATAGGGTCAGTGCAATACTTTGAATACTAGTAGTGGATCAATTGGACTTTCCAATCTTCATCTTGAATCCAATGGCTCGGAGCCTAATACTCCCACCACCCAGCACTCAGATGCACATAGTCCTCAGCCAGGCGATAGAGACAATTTTCGTAGACTCATCATTGAGCCATTAGGATACAAGTATGATTTAATTATGTTTTATCTTTCATTTATCTATTTATGTTTTAATTGATTGATTATTTTTTGTTTACTCTACTTTGTCAATGAACTTGTATATCAGCTTACGTCCGGATGTGGGTATGGCAAAGATTATTTTAAAGTGCATCGAAACTCACTATAATGATGTGTATCCGAATTGGAGTTCTATTCCACTTAACACCCAAGGGCAAATGTTCAACGAATTTAAGGTAAGAATATATATAAATTAAATTCACATCATATACATTTAAATTCTCTAGTCATTTGAACAATAAATATTTAGTTATTTTTTATTACAGAAATATTATGTATGGGCTCCCGAACACGAGGATGACGTTCAAGTGAACTTCAAGCTTAAAGCTTCAAAGTTTCTTTCTAGCACATTTTGTGACTGTCGGAGAAAAAACAGAATGCCTAAGTTTATGTTGCTGGATTGATGGGCTCTGTTACTGAAACATTGGAGTACTGATGAAAAATTTAAAAAGAGAAGTGAGATTGGGAAGATGGCCCACGCATCAGAAAAGGGAGGCTCTTTGCACACTGATGGAGCTATTAGCCAGGTTACTAGGAAGGAAAGAATTGTATACTTTCTTAATTTAGTAAAATATTTTTTTTCTTTTTTGATTAGTACTTTTTGGAGATTGATGAGATCATATTCTATATATGTTATTTGCAGGAAAAAGAGTTGGGTAGGCCGGTAGTTGTAGCAGAGATATTCAAGGTTACTCACGTCAAGAAGAGTACGAACCTCACAAAAGAAGAAAGATGGATTGAGCCACGTGCTCAAGAGACATATGTAAGAACTCCATTCAAACTAATCTTTTTTTCTTTTCCTTGTATATATTACATTCTTATTCGTAGAGTTCTTTGTTTAAATTACAGAATAGGTATATATGAATATCTTAGGAATATCGTAGTACTCTACCTCTTGAGAGTCAGGACAGACCATTTACACAAAAAGAAAACAAGAATCTTTGGAAACAGAGTGCTGGTGAACCGATTAGAGGTTCAATCTACGGCTATCCAAAAAAGGCGTATCAGAAGAAGAAATCTTGGTATTGTGGTTCATCATCCTCAAGCTTTGATAGCGGGGATAAAGAGACAATATCTGCAATGGAGAGTAAGATAGCTTATCTCAATGCCTAGCTTGTTGCTGTAGCCGAAAGAGAGAAGAAGAGAGAAGAAAAAGAGAGGAGGAGATTGCGGCAGCAAGGGAGGTAGAGAACAAGAGGTATGCAGCGCTTCAGGCCCAACAAACTTTTCTTTTTGAATCAGGAAATATCCTTCCTCCATGTCCGGACAGTAGTGATGAGAATGATAAGTCTGATAAGGAAACTAAGGGTGATGAGAATGGTAAGTCTGACAAGGAGAGTGAGAGTAATTAGGAGTAGTTGTATCTATTTGACATTTTAGACTTCTATATTTTTGGAATTGTTTAATTTGATCGTATTTTAGTTTATTTTGAAGTTGGATGAAGTTTATTTTGAAATAGTTTAATGTATGTGTTAAAAATATTGTGTTGTTTTGGTTGGATGAAGTTTATTTGGCTTTGGGTTGTTTTGGTATAACTATGCAGGTGGGCAACTAAAAATTCCAGCAATTTGCTGCCTGTTTTATAGTAGAAAATCGACCTCCAGAGGTCAGAATTTCAAAAATTAAAAAAATTAAAATACCGACCTCCGGAGGTCGAAATTTCAACATTACAAAAATAAAAATACCGACCTTCGGAGGTGAGAATTTCAACATTACAAAAATAAAAATACCGACCTCCGGAGGTCAGAATATCAACATTACAAAAGATAAAAAAACCGACCTCCGGAGGTCGGAATTTCAACATTACAAAACTAAAATTACTGACCTCCGGAGGTCAGAATATCAACATTACAAAAAATAAAAATACCAACCTCCGGAGATCGGAATTTCAACATTACAAAAATAAAATTACTGACCTCCGGAGGTCGGAATTTTAAAAACACAAAAATAAAAATACCGACCTCCGGAGGTCAGAATTTCAACATTACAAAAAATAAAAATACCGACCTCCAGAGGTCGGAATTTCAACATTACAAAAATAAAATTACCGACCTCCGGAGGTCGGAATTTTAAAAATACAAAAATAAAAATACCGACCTCCGGAGGTCAGAATTTCAACATTGTTTTAGTAAGGAAATATTATTTAGACTGATTTTAGAGTCGCCACTTAACTTTTAAAGAAAAATCAAGAAAACTATTTTTTCAAAAGATTAAAATAGGGAATCAATTGAAAATATAAGGGGGTTCGGGGGTTCATATTAGTGTTCTAGGAAGGATTTGAATGCACCTAGAACACCTGCTAATGCGGTTATCCGACGATTAATTATTTGGCTAAAAATAGATTAACTTGAACATACATGACTAAGTTACGAAAATAGACAGTTTGAAACTTGAATTTTTTTTTAAGGGAAAGGAAAGTATTACAAGAGTATTTACTTAAGTGAAATATAATAAATATTAAGGTCAATTAAAAAATGAGTTTTGTTTTAATTTCAACTCAAAACAGCTTTCTTTTGGGGAGTTGAATTTTTAGAATCTTAAGATTAATTTTAACAAATAAAACATATAGTAGCAATTGAATAGATAAGGAAAGAAAGTTCGGGCCCAAATCTGGATCTGTCCGCTTGGGCCAGTATTTGGGCCCATTTTCGTTTTGGGCCTTTGGCCCATTTGAATCATATGCACCTGTCCTAAACTAATCTTTGAATTTTGCTTTTCTTTTGGCCTTTGGCCCAATCCTTGTCTTCTTGTACCTATCTTAATAACTAACAAATAATAATAATTCCAACAAAATGGGCATAGGCCCAAAAACAACAAAATACAAGCTGAATGTTAGGGACTTTCGACCCATTTCCCTCTTTCATATACACTAGATGTATACTAGTGTGTACAACCTTGTATTAGCTCCTAACACCTGTACGTCAATTTTGTGGGACCTGTTTCTTCAAATTTTCTTGTCGGCTGACTCGAGGATGAAGGAAATTGGGCCTTCATGGCCCAAATGACATGCAAAGGGAGGAGAAGGGAGTACATGGTGAACTCGAGCGGATTTCGCAAACACACAAAAATAAAAATAAAAATAAATATTTGGATGACAACATTATAAATAAATGAAATGAAATGAAACTGCACCACTAAAGGGGGGATGAAACAAAGGCTTGTCACATACAACGGAAACCAAGAGCACATAAATACGGACAAATTGATTACTCCAAGCTGCTACATTGACAAAGAAACATTCATGAACAAGCAAATAGCATGACTAAGCTTCTTTGATATATCTAAATAATCAACTATAATTACCAGAAATTGGTCATGTTATTCGAAAAGGCTTATACTAATTGTACCGTTCACTCATACCAGGTTAAATAAGAGAAGAAAACTTCAGACATCAATAATACACTAAATTTCTAGCAAAAAGAAAAGCATGCTTCCAGGAAAATACTAAGACACTTAAAACAACCAATACTTATCAAATAAGGAGAAAAAAGGATACCACGTGCTTTAACAAATTATGTTTGAATTAGGGGCTTAAATAAGCAAATTCGGAAAAGAAACTAGAAGCAAACTTGCCAAAAAAAAAGAAGAAAAGAAATGAAATCATATAGGTTGACACTACTATACCATAGGAAGGTTTCAGCTCAGACCCAACAGGAGACTCGACCAATTTATCACATACAAGACATCAGTCTGTGAAACACTCACACGGGCAGATATCAACACTTCAAATCGAAAGGGTTAAAGCACTCGACTGAAAATCCAAAACAGTAGATATAAAGACACGAAATGATATTGGAATATTGTTGTCTTGCTTCATCCTTCCAACTTGTGGTGAAAGAACGAACAATTCAACGTCGGGCGCCAAACACTAACTCAAAGCATATGACTTATGGAAATCAATTAAGACATATACGACAGCTAAGCGGAGCACATCTGAAAGTCACCAAGAATAGTAACAGACCGCTAAACTGCAATATTCTTTCTAACCATATCGATAAAATTCAACTAAACCACAACTAGCTCAAGCATAATGCACAACACATCAATGAACTTGAAAATAGCCCAAAGCTTAGATCAACTTGAAGTAGAAAAAAAAAATACCATAATAACCCATCACATTAACTAGCAACTAAGACTCTTATATCTATCAGAAATTAGATACGCGACGGTAGCCAGCCATTTGAAACATGCTTCGAACAGAAAAATCACAACTAGCCGATTCAAACTAATATCACCATCCGACTAACATTTAACAAACAAACGGCCAGTGAATACATATTTTTGATATGGGAAATATCAAATCGAAAAGGAAAAGAGATGAAGAGAATTCTATGTTACCTTCTTCTGGGCAACAAATGAGGACGAGAACGAGCTTAGAGAGACGACTGACCTCCACCACCACAAGCTTGGACCTCAAAAAATCCCAATATACAAGCAAAGCGAATAACAACAGAAAGGATAAAAAATGGTCCTCCTTGCTATTTCTGTATCTCTTATATATCTATCTTTTCCTATATGATTTTCGCTTTACGTTTGTATATCGATAAAAACTCTACCTTTTTTCCAAGTTTTTCCTTTTTTCTTGACTCAAAATCTTTTCCACCCTTTTTCAATTCTCCCCCCTTTTACAATGAACAAAGAGAGAGTATATGTGGAATGAAATTAGGGCAGAAAAAGTGGGGATCAGGCAAGAGTTCTTCGGATGAGAACAAGGCCCATTAAATCAAATTTCAAAATCTTTTCACCAATTCGGTGAAGCACCGTTTTCTTGCAACTTTCGCCCATTCCAGAAGAGAAAAGGGAGACAGACATGTCTGCTGCCTGCTAGAAATGCAGAGAGTCGTACAGAAATAGTACTAGGCTGGAGAAGACGCTTGAACAACTACTGCTTTCCGTCTATATTCGTGTAGGCGTCGTTTGCTGCTGTAACATTGGACTGGGAATATTAGAAAATTTTGGGTTCTTTTAGAATTGGAAACGGGCTAGGTATGGGTTGAAAAGTGGGCTGATGATATATATTTGTTGATGTATAGCAGGTGGTTTATTTTGGATGGGTTTTTCTCTGTTTTGTGGGCTACGTTCCTGAAAAAATGCATCGCTGATGGGCCTTACTGATTTGGGTTGGTTTGGAAGAGTTGGGCAGCTGAAAATTGTAAGATAAAAGCCCAAAAATTGGTCCTATTAGTGAGGTAAAAGTAATGGCTAGTAAGTTACAATTTTAACCGAATTGAGTGGTCAATTGCATTACGAATTTAGCCGATGAATTAGGAGTGTAGCAAAATTGAGTTCATTTAATAAATTCGGCTAGTGATTAAATAAGGTGAATTAATATAAATTAATTAATGAGTTTCTTAATTTCAACGAAATAAAATAATTGACTTAATTATAAACTAATTAACTCAAAAGTGTAAACTATTATATAACTAAACTAATTAGTAAAGTATTTAAGCAAAATAAAATCCTTTTGAGGCAATTTTCGAATATTCATAAAAATACTAATTATATGCAAAATTATATAAAAGACCTATTATTATTTAAAATTATAAAAAGTGACAAATTATTTAAAATAACTTGCAAACTATATTTTTTTTTCAAGATTTCTAAAATTAATTATTTTAAATCTTTTGAAGATTAAGAAGTTCGGAAATTAGTTATATCGGGGAAGGTCAAAATTGGGTGTCAACAAATATTACAAAAATAAAAATATAGACCTTCGGATGTCGGTATTCCAATTCTGACCTCAGGAAGTCAGAAATAATAATATATGAATTTTCCGACATAAAATAAAAGCTGACCTCCAGAGGTCGGTATTGAATAGCGACCAAGATTTTTCCGACCTAAGTTGGGATATTGGTTTTAGGTCAGTATTTCAGGGAATACCGACCTCCGGAGGTCGATATTTGTAGGTCGGTATTTACTGTTTTTTTAGTAGTGTTCACCAGTACAATCAACTTAGCCTAATGATGACTCATCTTCTTTATCATCATCTCCCTTTTCTATTTCTCATCGTTCTACCATGACTTGTGTTCCTCCTATTGTAACACCTATCAGGCAGTCCACTAAGCCACATAAGAAGCCTGGATATCTATCAGACTACATTTGTAATGCAGTATATCTTACTGATCTCGCTCAATCCTGTTTTACCTCTTCAATTGAACCTCCTATATACCCTTTCTCTACCTAATCAGTAGACCCTTAACAGTACTTTAAATATTACTGAAGCTACCAATTTTTCACAGGCTGCAATGCACCCTGGCTGGCAGCAGGCAATGGCATCTGAATTTGCAGCCTTAGAGGCTAATAAGACTTTAGAAGTAATTGTTTTACCTAAGAATAAGAAGGCCCTACCTTGTAAGTGGGTCTACAAAGTAAAGCAAAGGTCAGATAGGTCCTTGGAAAGGTTGAAGGCACGGTTAGTTGTAAGAGGTGATATTTAGAAAGAAGGGGTAGATTTTCATGAGACTTTCTCTCTCGTTGTTAAAATGACCACCATTAGGTGCATTTTAACCATTGTTATGAAGAAAGTTTGGCGTATTTCTCAGTTGGATGTTAATAATGCATTTTTGCATGGTGATTTACAAGAAGTATTCATGAGGTTTCCTCTTGGTATGACTGGTCCAAGTCCTCATCATGTGTGCAAACTTAATAAGTCTTTGTATGGCCTGAGGCAAGCCTCACGCCAGTGGTATGCTAAGCTCACTTCAGCCCTGAACTATAAAGGTTTTTCATTTTCACTAAATGATTATTTTGTGTTTGTTAAGAAAGATGGTACTTTTATCTCAATAGTTGCAGTATATGTAGATGATATCATTTTGACATGAAACAACTCCAATGAACTTGACCAGCTTAAGTCTTTCCTCGATAATGAATTTAAGATAAGCTTGAGATTCTCAGAGAACCACATGGATTGATTATAACTCAGCAGAAGTACACTATGGAACTTCTATCTGAATATGACTATTCATATCTTCCAATTACTTCTTCACCATTTGATCTTACAGTCAAGTTGTCTTCTACTTTAGGCGAACCATTGCTTGATGCTACTTCATACAAAAGGTTAATAGGTAAGTTAAATTACTTGACTCATAGCCGGCCTAATATATGTTTTGCGGTCCAACATCTATCCCAGTTTATGCAAAAGCCTCGTAATCCTCATTTCAATGTAGCCCTTCGAGTACTTCGCTATTTGAAGATTAATCCTGCTCAAGGTCTACTCATATATCGGGAGATTCTTCTCTACAATTAGTTGCTTATTGCGATGCAGATTGGGGTTCTTGTTTGGACACTCGCAGATCTGTTAGTGGCTATTTTGTAACTCTTGAAGGCTTTCCCATTTCATGGAAGTCTAAGAAACAACTCTCCGTCTCTTTATCTTCAGTGAAAGCTGAATATCGTTCTATGCGGTGGGTTATAGGTGAGCTGACTTGGCTTAATCGACTTCTTCTTGATCTTGGTTATCCACCGGAGCTTCCCATTCCTGTTCATTATGATAGTCAATCAGCAATTCACATTTCACTCTCTTATGTACTAGCCTCCTCCCAGCTTGCCGATCTTTTTACTAAGGCACTATTTGGACCTTCTCATCACACCATTCTTCCCAAGTTGGTGTTTCGTCGATCTCACAAAAGAACAAAGAATTGGAGAAGATGAAGTCTAAAGAAATTAGGGAAACATTTCAAATGTTAGGGCAAAATTCAGATGAAATAATTTTTCCCTCTTCTTTTAGCAATGGACACCTGTCCTCTCAAGCCCCACAAATTAATGTGTGCTGGAACTCATCTCAGCCATCAGATCAGATGCAATCACAGCCCTTGATCACAAACTTTGGATACTTGGAATGTGATTAGAGTTTGTTAAGCAAAACCCAATAGAGATAGCACACATGTACATAATATTTTGTATTTTTGATTCACTTTACTGTGTAAATACATTTATAAATACATCATCAAATAATCAATGCAATCATCAGAAAATTTCCAATTCAAATCTCTTTAATTTCCATCTTTCAATTTCAAGTGTATTTGTGATTTCTGCATTTATTTTTCTGCAATTTCCTATAAACCATAGAGAAGAAGAGAAGATATAACTTATACAACTTAATTATTAATTTTGTAATCTATTTATCGGAACAACTTGGAAGATATTCAATCTACTTATTAAATATGAAAAGGAATTCGTTCATTCAAAACATTTTCTTGATTCACTCGCCAAATGAATACAACAAGATCCAATTTCTTGGAAAATTAACTTATCAAAGGTTACAAATGAATAAAAATCACAACTACAATTGCAAATAACCAAATTCTTGAAACACACTTGATTTCACTAGCAACATTAGTTCACTTTCCTGCAGTCGACACGAATCTGGCCTTGATTTCCGGTCAATAGTTTGATATTACCCATCTTAATCATAGACTTAGCAAAATCTTTCGAAAAAGTCCTTAGGTTCGTACTATAGGTTTTAACAAGCTCATCAGTCTCTCCTCCACTAAAGAGTGCTTGATCAGAATGCAAAAGCCCTCTCTTGGAAACCAAGTTACTGAAATATTTGGAGTCGAAAAGAGCAGATGTAGGATCAAGGGAAGCAAGATTGGAATCACCTCCACTACGCAGACAATTTGCTTGACGTTGACTTGCAAAGGTGGAGTCGATGTTGTTAATCTCATTGTAGATGCGATTCCTAAAGGTGGAACATTGAGCAAACCCTAGAGTGTGGCCACCAGAGAGAGCAACGAGGTCTTCTTCATCCAAACCTTGCTTCTTAAAGTTGTCGATAAGTGCAGGTAAGTCCATCAATGGAGTTGGAATGTCATTGTTAGCAGTGGTTCTACTTGCTGTAGTCGAATCCCTTCTTCCTAGTTCCACTTCCCATGTTGGTCCATGTAACTGTGTCAATAATGTAACAAAATATTAGTTCACTAAATTAACTTTAGCTTATACTCCTATATTAGTGGAAAAAATGAGTAATACGCACCGCAACTACGGAGTCACGAGCTGCAACAGCCAAGATGTCCGCACAAGATACAACTGGACGTCCACAAACTTTATCAACCTCTCGATTTAATTCTATCGATCACCTCAAATCCTCTAGCAGAATTGTTATTAGGACGAGCAGTTTTTTTTCACTGTCAATAGTAGCCGTTTGATCAAGAAGAATGGAAGCGTCACAACCCCGCATTTATTACACAAGATATACATTAGTAACGACAACTCAAGCAATTACCAAAGTACCAAAAATTTAACTAGGTAGGAGAGAAAGAAATTAAACTGACGTTAACGAAACAATCATGAAAATGTAATCGTAGCAAAGAGGCACCCATTCGCCTCTCTTGCCTGACTGCATCCTCAACAACCCGTCTGATGGTTGGCAAAGCTTGGGGACAAATATCATCGTAGAAATCATCTGACAAATCCGATAAAGCGATACTTGCTAGACTAAACATGACTAACATATGAAGAAAGAGGAAGCTATAACTTGAAGCCATTTCCCGGTAAAAAGAACTTTTTCTATTGTGATTTTTTTGGCGAGTTTGGTAGAAGGGACAAAAGAGAGATGCTTTTTATCAGTCAAAAGCAGATATCGCCCGTATATAGAGTCTATGAAGTTGTACACTTGTTTGTTGTGTTTATGATTTTGTGATTATGAGACTAAAATGAAGGCTGTATTTATAGATTAAAAAAATTATTACTGTTGACTACAGTAACACGACAATAGTTGTAGGTTTAGCAACTCTCACAAGAATGAGCCACACTTTTGACAATTTCTAGTTAAGAAAACAATTTTTAATTTTCTGGTACGTTGAATCAATACATGCACGAAATGTTCAGACAAAGTAAATAGTACGTAATTGGTAATCAATTATTACAAATTTGAGTGGGTCGTCAGTCTTATAATTAAAAGACTGTCAGTTTTGACTTGGCAAATAAACTCTCCACAGCCACCATCTGAGGTGAAAGCCTGACTGGATGAATTCTATCAAAATAAATGAATTACAATCAACTACTCCCTCCGTTTCACAAAGAATGACCTCCTTTCCTTTTTAGTCAGTTTCAAAAAAATGACCTCTTTCCTTTTTTGGTAACATTTTACTTTTTGCTTTCCACGTGGCATGTTTAAAACCACAAAATTAAGGGCAATTTTGTACATTTGACATAACTTTAATTTAGGACCACAAGATTCAAAAGTCTTCTTTAATTTTTAAACTTCGTACCAAGTCAAACCAGATCAATCTTTTTGAAACGTAGGGAGTATAATATTTTTTTTATATTAAATCTATCACCTTAAAAAATTAAAAATAATTCCTATTTAAAAATATTTGGTTATAATTTTATCAATCGATTAATTAATTACGAAAATAAAAATAACTCTTTTAATCTCTAAATTACCCTTTCGAGTAAATAAGAACTTACTACAATTTCAATACTAGCTATTTTCGATGGAGCGGTGAAATGCATAATGAATTTAATTAATAGTACCAAAAACCTCCTCTTGGT
Organism: Solanum commersonii; assembly: GCA_029007595.1. Taxonomy (NCBI): domain Eukaryota; kingdom Viridiplantae; phylum Streptophyta; class Magnoliopsida; order Solanales; family Solanaceae; genus Solanum; species Solanum commersonii. Next base: position 28,964 of record JAJTWQ010000616.1, read on the forward strand.
GAAAAGTCAAGAGATTAAAAAAAGGAAAAAAAGACAAATATACCCCCAAACTATCATAAATGGTATCTAAATATCTTTCGTTATACTTTTAGGACACTGATGCCCTTACCATCTAATTTTTGGTATGTATATATCCTTTTAATTAACAGAGGGACACGTGTCTCAATCATAAAAGTCTATCCAAAATCTATTTATTTTTTACCCATAATTTAAAAAAAATCCACCCAAATAACTAAGACCCAACCCAAATTATAACCCGAAATCTTCATATGCCCATTTCAAAAATAAAAATAATTTTCATTCCTAAAAGAACTCAAATCTTGATCACCACAGGCCACAACATACATCTCAAATGAAAAGCAACACACTGAAGCATATCAAAGAATCAAATCAGAAACAAAATTAACATTAATAAACTTTCAAATTCCAAAGGAAGAAAAATCAATCTTGGGGTAAGAACTCTCTCTACTTCAATCAATAAATTACAAGCCCAAATATGCTTAAAGAAGTAATGGAATACTTTGAAGACTAAATTGATGAAAATATCAAAATTTTATCAGAAAGGTCAAATCTAAAACCTATCACTACATTAGAAGACAAATTCCAAGATCGAAATGCTTCATAAAAAATTAAATTGAGCACTTTGAGGTCTAGATTGATGAGCAGATTCAAATTTTGTCGGAAATCTCAGTCAACTTGAACACTTTAATCTTTGCCTAGGTCTATTTCCATGGCAGTTGAAGCAAGACAGTTCACTCAACAACAATAGCAAATCATTTTAAATCAAGGAAATGGGTTTTCCTACAATACCCAAATGGGGTTCTTCTCTTTTACCATTGCCGACAACGGAATTTATTTATTTTTTGCCCTTTCTGTGCAATTTCGCTCAGACTAAAATTTCTCTTGAAATTTGATATAAGGTCTGATTTGGAAAATTGAATGGGTAACAGAAGTGAAGATTATTGGGGGTGTTTTTGGATTATAATTTGAGTGTGGGTTTCAAGTTATTTGGGTAGGTTTGGAATTTGTTGGGTGGGTATTTTAATTATGGGTAAAAATCAAATAAAATTCGGGTAGGTCTTTAAGATTGAGACACGTGTCCCTCCGTTAGTCAAAAGGATATATACATACCAAAAATTAGACAGTAAGGGCATTAGTGTCCTAAAAGTATAACAGAGGGTATTTAGATATCATTTATGATAATTCGACCGTATATTTGTCTTTTTTCCCTTAAAAAAAACTAAAATTGATTTATTAATAATAGGGCAACGATCAAATATACCCCTGAATTATAGTAAATGGTATGGAGATACCCTTCGTCACACTTTTTGGGACATTGATGTCCATGGTGTACAAAACTAGAGTATATATACCCTTTATATTAACGGACATACACATGTCATTATCTTATCCACCACTTGGATATTTATTAAATATCGGATTGATGGATAAGATTGTCCCACGTGTCCCTATTTAGTCTTCCGTTAGAGTGAAGGACATATATGCTCTAGTTTTTGAACGGCAGGAGCATCAATGTCCCAAAAATATGATTGAGAATATCTGCATACCATTTACGATAGTTCGGGAGTATATTTGTCCTTTTTCCATTAATAATATTATGAGCAACTACCAACTCCAAATTTCGAGAAAAAGTCAAAATATAAAAAGATGAATAACAACTCAACGTGGACTATATCTAGAAAAAATTTCATATCACCGTTAACAACATGCAAATAATTAAGTTATAAATATTGATGGTAACCATTGGATAACACTGATCATAATTGATGAAGGCCTTTATTAGTTCATTAAAGAATAGAGCGGATACTTTCCTTTGGTCTAGTTTATTATTGGCTCATTCATTAATTATTACTTATATGGTACGTTAATTCAATATTAATCAATTAATGTCCCATTGCCATAACGTGTCTCATCGAAAAATCTTTTAAACAAAAATATTGATGAAGAGAAGGTATGTGACAAATTAGATTAACAACTATGTTTGAATAATACGTTTTATGTCTCTTTTAATTTGTTTATACTCATTTTGTATACAATGAAATTTGTATTAATTGAACTTGTTTAGAATGTAGCAAAATTATCTCCTTTCTTCAAAATTATAGTATATAGTTTCATTGGTACTTCTTTCATCCACTATATATACCAAAAATAGATATTTACTTTTATTTATTCAATTTTTAAAAAAATTTAAAAAAATATCGCTTAATTTCTAACGTACTCTGCTTATTAACTACAATTATTTTTCAAAGCATTTCTCAAAGTATTTAACTTATGAGTATATTCAAAAAATGATATAATAACACTATCATTTTTATTTAATTTTTTGATTTGCTTCTTAAAGGGTATACCAAGTTGATTCGGACAAATAAAATAATGGAGAGAGGGAGTAGTTGTTATCTGAATTTTTAGGAGAATACAATCTAGCCTCCTTAATTAGAGTTGGTGTTGGGATATGATTCAGGTGCTACTTCTATATATGATTTGATATTGAAGGCCAAATTAGTCCACCAGGCCTATAATATTATCAATTTGCTTATTGCTCATTTTGTTGAAGAGAATACAATAAATATAATGAAAAAGAAGAAAAATTTATGGTAGAAGATAGCAATTAATTAATTAAGGTGTCGATTCTCCAATTGTTAAGTTGTCAAAGTTGAGACCCGCAAATAAATATATTAACCTGATTATTATTTCGTGATTGGAGTAAGAAAGGGAACTTATTGTTATAAAATAAAGACCGTGTTGTAAAATAAAATAAAAACTAATGCAAGAATAAACTACACAATAAGAAGAGAGGGAAGAGAAAACTTTTAATTTTTCACTTGTTTTTGTTATTTATGTTGTTATAAGAAGAGGGGTATATATAAGTGTATATACTTGGACATCAAGTTTATTATACAGTTAGCTAATATAAAACACATAACATATTGTGTGTATTTTTATCTTCATATTTATCTTACAACATAAAATATATTTATGTGAACATTCATTTTACAACACACTATCTCATTAATCAGATATTTTCTAAAACACAAAGATAAATAATTAACACCCCCTCTTCTATTTATTCTCATGAAGATATATAACACTTTGATTAATTGGGGATATTTTAATAAAAAATAAATAAATATATTTTCTACAAAGAAAATTGCAGCAAGTTACGTCTCCCTTGATGAACAACAGTAAATTTAAAAGGATTTAACTTGTATATAATGTATATTGATTGTACAAATTTGTTGTACTGTTATAAGCCACTCTGAGAGTAGTTAAGGATAGCTAGCTATTCCCTTCTTTTTTCTTTTTAAATTAAATTTGCCTTGGGTAGCAAGGGATTTGATTTGAACTCTTACCTCGTAAATTAAAAGGCAAAAGGTATAAATCAAAGAGAAAGGGGACATGATTACCTTTCTTTTTTATTTTTTTTATAACTTATGTAAATAATTAATTTGTTTTATAATATATTTGTCAAACAATTTTAAAGATAGTGAACCCCAAATGAAATAACAAGATATATAAGAAATGACAAAAAGAATCCAAACTAGCAAACATCACAATTACAATTATTTTGGAGAGCTTGACTCCGAATTATTTTGGAGGTATGGTTCGGTCCCTCTTGTGTTTCTACCTTTCTGATGAAATACAACACGTACATTTAGGCGATAGCCTATTAATTTTTTAAAAAATCACACTTACAATTGAAAATAAACAATTATTTCATCAGCACTTCTTAATTAGTTCACCTTCCTGCAGTTGACACGAATCTGGCCTCGCTTTCCGGTCAATGGCTTGATATCACCCATCTTAATCATAGACTCAGCAAAATCTTTCGAAAACATTCCTAAGTTTTTACTATATTTCTCAACAAGATCATCGGTCTTTCCTCCACTAAATAGTGCTTGATCAGAATGTAAAAGCCCTTTCTTGGACCTTAAGTCACTAAAATATTTTGAGTCGAAAAGAGCTGGTGTTGGATCAAGTGGAGCAAGATTGGAATCACCTCCACTACGTGGACAATTTGCTTGGCGTTGTCTTCTAAAGGTGGGATCAATGTTAGTCTCATTGTAAATGCGATTCCTGAAGGTGAAACATTGAGCAAACCCTAGTGTATGGGAACCGGAGAGAGCAACGAGGTCTTCCTCATCCAAACCTTGCTTCTTGAAGTTTTTGATAAGTGCAGGTAAGTCCATAAACGGAGTTGGAATATTGTCGTTGGCCGCGGTTCTACTTGCTGTAGTCGAGTCTCTTCTTCCGAGTTTCACTTTCCAACTTGGTCCATGTAGCTGTTCATGTAAAAATATCATGTTAAGAAACAAATTCATAATTAAGCTAGAGAATAAGTATATATTTAATTTATCTTATTTTAAGATAATAAGGGAGTAGTAATAATACTCACAGCAACTACAGAGTCACGAGCTGCAACAGCTAAGATGTCAGCACAAGACACAACTTGACGTCCACAAACTTTATCAACCTCTGATTTAATTTTATCAATCACCTCAAATCCTCTAGCTGAATTGTTATTAGCACGAGAAGTCTTTTCACTATTAATAGTAGAAGTTTGATCAAGAAGAATTGAAGCATCACAACCCTGCATTTAGAAAGAAGTAGAATAATTAATAACGACATATATATATATAGCAACCAAAGTACCAAATATTAAGTGGGAGATAAAAAAGAAACTCACATTAACGAAACAATCATGAAAATGTAAACGTAACAAAGAAGCACCCATTCGTCTCTCTTTTCTGACTGCATCCTCAACAACCCGTTTAATGGTTGGTAAAGCTTTGGGACAGATATGGTGGTAGAAATCATCGGACAAGTCCGAAAACGCCATGCCTGCTAGAGAAAACATGACTAACACATAAATAAAGAGAAAGCTACGAGAAGCCATTGTTTTTAATGAAGTTGTACACTTCTATTTGTTGTTAATGATTATGAGTGATGATATATGAGAGTAATATGTGGATGTATTTATAGGTCAATAAAAATGTCTACGAATGAGCCAACTTTGACAATTTCTAATTAAGAGGACAATTCATGCACGAAATGTTCAGACTATATAATTGATATAATTTATATCAATTATTTTTAATGCAAATTTAGTTGGGGCTGCGTCTCTCGTTTTATGATTAATTAAAATAAAATATAACCTACTACTTATTAGGAAATGTGTAGATTAAACTATATCAATTTTGACTTGACATTTATATAATTGTACGTTGTAGTTTCCTCTTTGTGTAGCGGAAGCATTTTTTTAATGATTTTATCTGCTGGATTTAGTGTGTGGTTGGTGTGTGGTGGGGTGGGGGCTGCGGAGGAATATTGCAAAACCAATTGAAAATTTTTAAAATTATTTCTTCCCTCCAAAAAAAAAAAAATATTCTCAATTATTCAGGAAAAACATATATTAATCTATATATTGCATTGAATAGGCCAGTAAAAGGGGGCAAGACATTTTCGACTAGAGTTTCCTGTTTATAACAATGCTCGAATAGAAACTAGTAACTAAAGATAACAAACAATTGAAAACTAAGGGTGTGTTCGGTTGGTCAAATATGTTGAAAAATATTTTTCTAAGAAAATGAGTATTTTAAAAAATGAGTTTTCTAATGAAAGTAGTGACCACAAATTTTACTAATGACATTCCATATTGATTGTGTCATTTTCTCCCTCCAACAGACCTTATTTTCACCCCCACATTAGCCCCTACCTTCCCACCCTCACCTCTCTTTTTTTTTTTCATTATAAGCTATTTCACCCTGAGTTATGAACACTCGAAGGTGATGGAGGTTTGACTTTGACCCCTACCTGTGTATTGATAATTATGGTTACATAAATGGAGGGAATGCGAGCCTTAACTCCACAACACATGACCTCTCATAGTATTTTTCTAAATTTATATAAATGTTTTAAGGATAATATATAATTTTTGTGTTTACCTATACTAAACACTGAAAAATAAGTAGAAAATTCATTTATTCTCTAGAAACATTTATAAGAAAACATTTCCTTTATACCGAACACACCCTAAGAACCACTTTCTAAAAGGATATAAAGCCAAAAGATTTACTTCATGAGAATCGTTATTTTGATTGATATTATACGAGGATATTGTTAAAGACATATATAATGAAGTAAATATAAATATGTTAGATTAACGATTTAAATTCGTAGAAGAGATGATCATATATTATCGACATTAGGGGTGTACAAAATTGAACCGAAAACCGAACCAAACCGCAAACATAGAAAAAAAATCCGACTAGTGGTTGGTTTGACTTGGTTTGGTATTGAAAAAAAAAATCGACTATATTTGGTTTGGTTTGGTTTTAACTAAAAAAAACCAACCCGACATTATATATATAATTTTAAAATTTTATTTTATATATAAAATTATTTACTTTGATATAATTTTAAAATATTTCTTATACTTTTTCATAGTTTTTATCTTTTAATATATTATTTCAAGTTTGAAACTTAGAATTCTGAATGGTTCAATAAAGATTATAGTCCACAGATGTTGGTAATTATAATAAAGCTTAAATCAAAATCAAATTAATACTAATGCAAAAAGAAAATCAATTCAACACTAAGAATGACAATAATATTGAATATTTATTCTTTGGTTTTACATTGGTTTAGACAATTCAAATACATAATCTAATTTTAATTTCCTTTAATATTTAGTCATGTAACTAATACTTATTAAACTTATTTTAGCATGATTTAGTACTTTTAAATTATGATCATTTTCATTATGACTTGTTAATTTGCAATATTTGTTTTACGCGATTTCATTATTATTATTTTTTTGTTGGACATATTTTGTGTTATTTTCTTAAGAAACACCTTAGATATTTGTTGTCACGACCCAGATCGTCGTAATTGGCACCCACACTAATCCTCCAGTGGGAGAACCACTACTACAACTCAAACCAAGCAACTAAACCAAAACTAAGGCATTTAAGTACACGAAAGCAGGAAAATACTAAGGAAAGAAATAGAGTTCCCATAAACTCTAACAAAAGTCTAACATTAATAAACTAACAATGCGGAAATTCAACTCCTAGAACCTGAAAGTCAATGTATCAAAACTCTACTAATGACAAGTCTAAGAACAAGGGGTACAACCCCGAAACTAAACCACACCTTAAACTAATAGTTTGAGTCCGAAAAGAATGGACTTAGACAAGAGAGATCCATGGCAGCCTGAAAGAATTGGGTCACCCTTGAATCCGGTCACGCTCAATAGTCACCTAGCTGAGGTTTATCAATAATCACCTGAAGATGCCATGTACTCAACAAAGAAAGAGCAAGTGCAGTATTAGTACACAACCACAGTGTACTCGTAGGATCACGCAGCTATCCCAAAGGTGAAATATACATAAACAGTCACAATAAAGTAAAATACGCATATACAATATGAGTCATCACTTACCAATAACGCACAATTTCACAAGTCTCAAGAGATACAATTATCCTTTTAGAACAACATGTAGTCTTCCAATATCAATCATCATTAGATATGAACGTAATCATCACAAGTATATACACAACATAATTTAATGGTCCTCTCAGGGAACCCAATTCAATAGTCCTCTCATGGAACCCAAACTCAAACCGTTAGCATATCGATTCGTGGTACCCGATCCAAGTTAGTGTGCCGGAACGTGGCAGTCGATCCCATGTTTATGCCAGAACGTGGCAACCGATCCATTCAACAAGCCACAATCACAATGTATATTCTCATAATCATACAATCAAGTGTTGATTTATGGCATACAATCATTCGTTCATAATCAATTATATTAGGGGTGATCAATAGATTTCATTCACATACATACATGCATTACAATGAAGCAATTACAAACATATATCACACCAACTTGAAATCACAACCATCACCTACCTCGAGTCCAAGCTTGAATCCCCTAAGGCACTTGAATCCTCCCTTTCCGGATTCTTTACGCTTGTTCTAGGTGTTGACACCCAATTTTGACCCTCCCCGATATGATTAATTTTCGAGCTTCTTAGATTTCAAATGATTTAAAATAATTAGTTTTATAAATTTCAAAAAAATGGTTTGCAAGTTATTTTAAATAAAGTTATGTCACTTGTTATAATTTTTAGACAATACTTATATTTTACATATTTTTTATATATAATTAATATATTTTATAAATATTCAAAAATCACATCGAAAAGGACTTTATTTCGCTTAGATATTTTACTAATTAGCTTAGTTATATAATAGTTTACACTTTTGAATTAATTAGTTTACAATTAAGTCAATTATTTTATTTCGTTAAAATTAAGAAGCTCATTAGTTAATTTATATTAATTTGTCCTATTTAATTATTAGTCGAATTCACTAAATTAACTCAATTTGACTAACTTCTTAATTTCTTTTAACCATAATTGCAATTCATGTGGCCATTACAAATTTAACCAATTTTCCCTCCTCACTTTAAACCCCTTTCCAGATCAATTTGTGCCGATTTGTAGGCCATTTTTTCCTTAGCAGCAACCCACCAACGACACCAACCCCTAACCCATTTTCATACATACTACAATAATATGTATATAATAATAATAACAACATATTACAATAATATGTATATAATAATAATAACAACATACTACAATATATATATATATATATATAATAATAGTAACAACATACTACAATAATATATATATATATAATAATAATAACAGCATACAACAATATGTATATATAAAATAATAACAACAACAATACACGTACACCACAATCCAACCCCACCCCTTCCCCTGCACTTCGGTCTTCTTTCTAGCTAAAATCGAAAAAGAAACCCAGCAAATCGAAGCCCAAAATCGCGAAATCCAGCAAGGAATTTGCGTCCAGCAGCCCAGGAAATCGACCCACGCGACCCATCTTCTTCCCCACGTCTCTCTCCAACTCGTACGAATCGCAGCGGGCAGCAGCACGCGTTTGTCCCCCATTTCCTCTTTCGGAATAGGGACGAAACTTCAGAAAAGAGTGTCTAGCTTAATTGGTGAAAGGTTTTTGAGAGTTTGAATTTTGAATTTGGGCTCTTTTTGTCCGGAATTCTATCGGCTTCCCCCTCAAAATTAAGAACCCTATTTTTCCCTTCTATAAATAATATTTTATTTCTTATTGTAGGGGGAAAAAAAAAAATTTCTTTCGAAAGAGGACAGAGTGAGAAAAGAAGAGTTGATACAGGGAGTTGGTTTTCTTTTGCAAAAGTTATACGCTTTAAGAATTTTTGAACTGTTTTTTTTCTGTTGGAAGAAAAGAAAATTCTCTCATTCGAAGTTGGTTCGAGTTTTTGGGTTGTTTGAGTCAAGGTTGAATTTAAGGTTGTGCGGAAGGAGCTGTTGAGCCCTCGCTCGTTGTTCTCAGTTCAGCTGCTCGAAAAAAGGTAATATCCGCTCCTTTGTTTACTTTTCGTTTCGATTTCGAATATTACCTTTCATTCGAAGCACTGAGCCATTTTGTTTTTTTTTTCTAAAATTTGGTGATCCCATGTCTCTCTTACCGAAATAATTTAATTGTTCATCCATAGACTTGGAATGTGTTGATTGTGTTATTTCGTCCTCCTCACTGCTTTATGGGCTCTTGTTCCTCAGTTTCTTGTTACCCCTATTTGCTATCGTAGGTCTCCAACATGATTAGCCGAATCTCGTATTTTGCCCCCGCCTTTCTTTAGTCATTTAAGTGGAGTTTTCGTGAGTAGTTCGAGTGATGTCTATATCTCTTTCATTTCCATTGACGACGTTATGTGCACATCTCATCTATTGCAATGCGTCGATTTAAATAAAGTTTACCTTTACTTTCCAAGAAAATAACCTTCTTGGTTCTTGTCTAATATGAAAATATGTCACGAGCTCATTTGACACTTAGCCTTAATATTGGTTATCTCTTGTCTATGAGCTTTAATGTGATGGCCTTTGCCAACTTTAATCAACACGTCATGAAGTTCCTTGTTGGATTTTTAGATTTGGTAGATATTATTTAGTAAATTGTGCTTTTACTTATTTTTCGTTATTTCCGCTTCTAAGTCTTGATAGGTTAAGAGTGTAAGTGCTATGAATATATGGTCATCTTAAATTGCGTCATATGCTTACAATTGTTAAGAAAATGAAGTGCGATTCCTTCAATTGCTTTGGATGATCTTTGGTTCATATTCGTTCCTTTATGTGTTAATTTGATGTCATATTAGTTGAGGTCTAATGAAGTTTCTTAGTTCAAAACATAGGATGTGGGTGTTGAATTTTTTTATTTTGCAATTTTAGTCGGGGCAGTAGTGTAATATATTATTAAAAATAGCGATAAAGGCAAATTTCTAGTTGATTTAGGTTGATCGTCAATGTGGAGCTGCTGCACTTTTTTTTTTTTTTTTTTCAAAAAAAAAATACCTTTCCTCCCTTTAAATCATTAAATTTGTTGGGCTCAATTTTCCATTGACGTGTTTGTGCCCAATTTCTCCGGAATTTATATCTTTAAAGGGAAGCTTGACCTATTAATTTTCAATTTGGAAGCATGATTAAGGGGTCGTATGCGATTAAGTAGCCACTGTCGGGAATGTTGTTGTAATTATATCATCTGTGTGTTTTGTCTTCCTTATGAATTAATTATTAGACCATGTGTTCTTTTTTATTATATTTCCCTTTCTAACTCCTTCATCCGTTGTTGCATGTGACATCCCCCTGAATCTTCATGGATTATATCTCATCTACCTTGCATTTTGAACGGGCCATAAAGGCCCCAAATCCTTCTTTCCTTTCGAGTCGACCTCCATAGCAAGCTGTGGAACTGGCGTACAGGGTGAAACAGCAAGACAACGCTGGAAATTAAATTTTCAGACTTCAAAAAAGTCGAAAACAGGCCGATATATGCTATGATACATTGGTATACAATAGTATACATGATTACAGGCCAAAGGACAGCGTATACGTGGTTAAAAACGAAATTACAGGTGTTCGGAAGATGAAATAGAGTATATATATTTAGTGTATGGGCTGGTATACAAGAAAATAGATCAGTATACAGCCCATATACAATGGTATACGATCAGCGTATACGTTGGCGTTTGGACACGGAAATGGGCCAAAAGTCCAAATTTTATATCTCTTCCCTTTTGCTCTTATTTATTTGCTTGTTATGTCGACTAACATTTATTTGTGAATTGGTTAATTTAATTAAATTCCCGAAGATAGCCATTTCCTTCCATATATACATATATATATCCAAATTGAAATATTTGCATACTTAGCTTTACTTTTATGTTTCGTTTTATCACATGTTAGTCCCCTTTAATTCATTTCCCCTTAGATAAATATAAATGATAAAAATAATAATAGTAATAAATAGGTAGGTTAAAATAAATGAGTTCTTCTTACTTAATTTAAAATTTTCAAAATAATTAGTTAAAGTAAATGAATTCTTTTACTTAAGTTAAAATTTCAAAATTAGTCAAAATCACTTTGCTCAAATCGTCGGTCAACCGCGAGTTAGCGGGCATTTCGAGGGCCTAACACCTTCTCGGAATGTACATTGAACTTCGAACCCTTTTGTTTTCAATTGATTTTATCTGTTTAAATCTTTTGAAAACCTTGTAGTTTTTCTTGATTTTTATTAAAAATTAAGTGGCGACTCTGATCTTTTGGAAATTCGATTTCTCTTAAACTATAAGTTTAATCGATTTTTTCAAAACTTAGTCATTTTTTCCTTTATATATCTTTTTAAAAGAAACACTAGGTCTACAAACAACAATTTATACGCAAGGATCAACAATCAAAGGTCTAATTATCCGAATTATAACGAACTCGATAACCCTAGACCAAACCCATGATCCCAATTATCCAAATTAGGGTTGTTTTCACCATAGAATCTATAACAAAACCCTCCCTCATCAATATTCACCCATTCTAATACGTTCTACGGATCGAAAAATGAATTCTGGGAGTTAAAAAAACCTTACATTTAGCCTCAAGAATGGTGAAAAACAAGTAGGAGTTGCCCGGGGTTCGTTCCTTAGCTCTAAAAGTCAAAAAGTGCATAATGAGGTCATTTAGGGGTTTATTAATGACTTTAATTTGCATCAAGCCCGCCACAACTGCCACCACCCCGCTACAACGGCCTTGCCAAAGCGACAAAACCCAGCGCCAAAGCGGCATTCTCGAAACAGAGAGCTAATTCAAGAGTTTCAAAATTCTCATTTCACAACACACCTCTAACCCACGACGCTCAGAAATACTGTTCGCGTAAAGATCGATTTCGGGAGTTCTACTCACCCGAATTCAATTCTGTAAAGTCGTGCAGATTCCTTAACCACCTATCTAACCACTCATGTAATCAAAATCATAAACAATTCACCCGATTGCTACCAGATTTTCCTAGACCTCACTGACTCCGATTTCGTCCAAATCTGGACTAGGCTAGAAAATTTCAAGTTACTACGAAAAAGTTTTCTGGCCCTAATTCTTTCCCCATTGGATTTTCTATAATGACGGGAACAGATCGTTACAGTTGTATTTTGGTAAGACTAAAGAAATATTTGAAGTACAAGTAAATTATATGTTTGTATGACTTTACCGGAAAAATCCGAAAAAACCCAAAAATCTGAAAAACCCGAAAAAATTTGAAAAAACCAGAGGTTGAAAAACCCGAGTTTTATTGGTTTAGTTTGGTTTATAGATTTAAAAATTTGACACAAATGGTTTGATTTGATATTTGAAAACCCCAAACCAACCCAGTCATGTACACCCCTAATTGACGTGATATCAGAGCAAGCATCATGTGAACCAAGTGGTGTGTTGATCACATAACTAACTAAATAAATGTGTTTTGTTTCGGATAACCTAAGCTCCCATGAGATATATAGTCATACAATTCGAAAGAGTAATTAAAGAGTTTTGCACATTAATTAATAACATTATATTACAAGAAACTGCCAACTCTAGATTTGAAAAAGAAAAGGTCAACTTAGCTTCTCTAAGACAAAAACAAAAGATAATCAAGAATAGTTGACTGATAATTATCGCAGTTCCTTTTTATTGGATCATTCATTAATTATTTATTAAGTTAATTCATAGTAATCAATCATATGGCACCCTGCCGTACCGCACTCACCAAAACTATTTTTTTTAAAAATATATGTTGAAAAAATTATGCAATCAGTAGATCAACAACTATGTTTGAATAATATGTTTGGTGTATCTTTAATTTTGTCAACGTATTAATCAAGGTTTTAATAGTATCATGTTTCTGCAGGCATGAACATATATTAATTGGAAAATGAGACTGATGAAAAACTGTACTAAATTGAACTCGCCAGAGAAAATGTCATAAATTTAGCTCCTTAATTATACACTTATTAGTTTTAGTCCTTTAAATATTTAAAAATTTATCAAATAATTCGGTCTTTATCTATTTTTTTATATCAATTACTTAGGTTTATATTAACGGAAATTATGCTTCTGTAATATTAAATCTTTAACCTACTTTTTCAATTGTTTCTATTTCTATGCTATTTTTTCTTCAAATTACTCTTGTGAAAAGATCACAACCTCAACAATTCAAAATAAAATTTATGAAAAAGGAAGATATTAAATATTAGTCCTAATTTTATTCAATAAAGGACAAAATGAAGCATATTATTGTTGTTAATGATTTGCTAAAAACAGATTAAATTTGACAAAATTAATTTTTTTTTATCAGCTAAACTAATTAATTGTAGATAATTCCAGAGCCTGTTCTAGACTACTTTTGCTAGAGTACTCCATTGAACTCAATGGTACATCATGTGTGACTTTTTGCTGGATGAAATTATAAGATGCACATCCAATTCGATCTGGATGTAATTTTTATATTAAAAAATGTGTTTGGCCAAAAATATTAAAAGTGCTTATAAGTAGAAAAGTTTTTTTTTCTTTTTTGTTATTAGCGGTAAACTATATATTTCTATTTCCTTCTGAAAATAAAGCAAAATATTAGTACTTTTTTCATTTTAAAGTATTTGTCCAATATATTTTAACTTGATATAAGGAGTCTAAAAAGTTAAAAAGGACTTTTAAATCTTGTGTATTTAAATTAAAGATATGTTAAATGTATTAAAATGTCCTTTAATATTATGGTCTTAACATGCAATCAGGGGCGGATCTACGTGGAAAGGTGGGGGTGCCACAGTACCCAGTGATCTCGGAAAAAACGTTATATATATATATATATATAATTAAATATATATTAACTTTGCCATCTAGTGAGTG
>JAJTWQ010000617.1:0-43035 GCA_029007595.1 Solanum commersonii
AGTCTAAGCCTAGATTAAGGCCAAACATACTTCAAATCAATATTATCATATACACCACAAGATATGGATATTCAATAATATCAAGAGACATCTTTGTCATAATCCAACACTTTCCCGAAATAAGGTCTAAGGCGGGAACTATAGAAATTTAGCATGCTCAACACCGAACCCCTCCATACTCAAGAAAATCAATAAACAAATGCCTAAACATGCTCAATCTCACGAGAGAAAGCCATAGCCTACTGGAAAGAGCCACGCGTGCTCCAACTCACGGTGCGGATCTTTTCCCCTCGAACGGTCTCGAACGCTTCCCCATTAACAAAAGGTTAATCACCTCGTCATTACGAATATATTGACACTAAAATTGTATTTTTCGGAGACGGACCCAAAATCGGGTCTAAAAAACGGGATTGTGGGGCCCACAATTGGAATCTCGAAATCGAATCTGTGGAAACGTTCCAAATACCTTACTAAACTAATACCCCAAAATTTTAGCACAAACATATGCCTAAAACACAGCAAATCAGCCACAACAATTAAAATGGGCAGCCCCTTGATCACTAATTTCTGGAAAAACGAGACCCTTTCAACCCAAACAGATTATACCACGACGATCCTTGCGAAAAACTCTACAAGTTAGCCTCAGAATGAATCAAAACGGACCTAAGATGGTCAAGATCTCACATTTCAAAATTCAACAACAATTCAATCCAGAAATCATTCTAGCAGTGGCTAAATTCGATTCCTTACCTCATACGAAGCCTCCCCTCGCGTTTCTGAGATCACCGCTAGATTCCCCACGAAATTCTCTTGAAGTTAGCCTCTTGAAGCACCTAATTTGGACTCAAAATGAAGGAGCAATCTGATGTTGAAGTTGAGGGAAAAACTTGGACGAACTCGTCCTAAAATTTGGAATTTCCAGCCGCTGCCACGTGGCGTCGCGTGGCTCTGCCACGTCACCGCCGCGTCAAAATTCTACAACCCTCCAAACTTAAATTTCGATGTTCCGGACTCGTTCGGAATCGGAAAAATACAAACCATATATGGAATCTAATTGGAAATGATATTTTGGACTCAACGGTGAAGGCGGAATTTCCATTTGGAGATTGCTTCGATGAAAAGTAGGTCCCACACCCAGTATCGTTTGAGCCAGATTCCACAACTACCATCTAAAGCCTCGGGAAGTGAACAAAGGGTCGTTCTAGACCAAAATCGATCTTAGAAGCTAACCTAGCTGTCAGAATTTTCATCTGAGCACGACTCCCAAGAATGTTGACCAAAGTCAATTTTTCAAGTTATAAGAATCTCCAAAACAGGGAAACGGGCCTAAAACCCAAACGAACGACCAGGCGATCGAAAAGTCAGTGCCAGCAAGTCATAAATGACTTGGGGTCGATACAGGAATGCTCTATACGAGGGAAAGAATTCTTTAATTTAAAAATGACATGAAGGGTCATTACACGTGTGTTGACAATTTTTTCAAGGATAATGCCACGTTGGCCGAAAAAGGGTAGAGAATTAATTAAAAAATAAGTTCAGCGGGGTAATAGGACCTTAGTAAAGGTTAGGTGTGTCTCTGAGATTTCGGGCTTAGGCTGGGGGGTACTTACGCATTTTTCCTTTTATATATGAATCAAAATATAATAGTGACTCTATCTAAAACTTTTCTTATATAGTTTTCTTAAAAATACTTTTGGTTTTCAAATATATGTTCACCTAAATGAAACTATTCTTAAACTAACGTTGCATGCAGGGCTGGTGGATGAGGTGCAGCAAATTTTCATTACAGATGCAGATTACACCAAAGAATCCAACGGTCCATTGGTGTCCCTGAAATGGACAAATATTTAAGGGAAGAAAAGAATATGGACGGATATGATGAATCAAATAAGATGATTCTTCAATCTTCAATTTCCAGTATGAAAAGTAATACTCGTATATTAATTTGTAACCAACTTGACAAGATTCAACGATCAATAAATGAGAAAATCTGGTCGATGCATTATATTATTGCTGCTGACGTTTTCAAAGAAGTTAGAAAAGAAGTTGTTGACGAAGCATGGTGGAATACTGTTTTGCAACCATGCCTAAATATTGTGGAAAGATTTCTCATAAATGATGATCATAATATTAGTATTGAGTGTACATAAACTATCATTATCTCTATCTAGTGTTATTTTTTCTCTTGGTCACTTTAATTTTTGACCTATTTTGTACAGTTTTATCGAACTACAGATATATATATATATATATATATATATATATATATATACTATTCTTGTCTGTAAAATCATTGTTATTTATAGAGCAAATATTTAAGCTTTATAAAAATATTTATTTTAAGGTCCAATCCAAGCCCAATCGCCAAGTCCAAGTCCAAGTCTTTGATATTTAATGTATATTAATATAAATACGTACTTACACAATTACATGAGATCATTCTTAAATGTCAAGGTAATAGAGTGAAAAAATAAATGACTATAAATGTTTGGGAATATTCTATCCTTAAAGAATTTTAAAGAATAACATTCTTAACTCTGAATTTAAAATTGTTACATAGACAAAGAAGAGAAAATAATAAATTTACAATCTATCGGTAAGGATCATTTAAGGAAATATATTCTACCTAATTCAATCACGATGATGGAAGCTTCATTCAGTAAAACATTTATCTATTATTACATGCTGCACAAGTAAATATAAATAATTGTAATTGAAATAGGTATCGATATTTGTTCCTTCCCTTCTAATTGAATTATACTTAGCACTTATGACGTGTTGTTAAATAGTGTATGAATTGACACATTATCACTTTAATGTATTCCTTCAGAAATATTATTGAGTTCTTTTTACAATCCTTTGGAAATCTATATTTTCGCCAATCTTGTATGTGATCTCATAACAATGTGCATCTAGAAACTTCATCCTAAAATTATTTCAGCCTAATCACCCAAATTCAAGCTGACGTATCTATAGGTTTTTTTCAAGAATTAGTCTTATCCTAAAAGATATGAATTTTTTTAAATTTGGTATATACCAATTCATAAGTTCATAATCACATTTTTACTATAAATGCCCAGTTATATGCGATCTCCAAATAATGTATATTTGATAACTTTGTCCTAAAATTATTTACTTGTCATTACCAAAATTCTAGTTGACATATCTATACATTTTTCAAATGTCATTGATCTTATCCTAAAAGATATCAGTATTTCTGAATATGCTATGATAATTAATATGTCGACAAATACATTTTACTATAAATGATCAAGGTAATCTCTTTCATAACCCCCATCAAAAAATATATATATTATTTTACATAGTTTATTACATCAAGTAAGGTTTCTACTTATTAACTTTATATTTATAAGATTTTTTAATGTATGAGTGTATGCATGAGTGGTTTTCCTGAGATTATTTACTATTTTAAACTAATTATTATTATAATTTTATTTTATTTGTAGCTAAAATGAATACTTTCATCAACAACAACAAGTTCAACAAGAAGAAAGTGGTGTTCATATTGGGAGCAACAGGAATGGGAAAATCTCATCTCTCTGTTGACTTTGCCACCCATTTTCGAGGAGAAATAATCAACTTGGACAAAATGCAAGTGTATAAGGCACTTGAAATCGTGACCAACAAGTTCAGACACGGTAAGAAGCAAGGTGTACGACACTATTTGCTAGGTATACATATTTGAAAAAGACATTTTTTTGTGATTCCTTTATTTTAATTTGAATATTAATTGAAAATTATTTTGTTTCACAATTTTTTAGGTGAAATTGAGCCAAATTCCCACTTCACGGTCGAAGATTTCTGTCTGAAGTCCATTGTCTACATATAATTTTTTTTGAAAACTCAATGTGTTCCAATTACTGTTGGAGGGTCAAATTCGTTTATTGAAAAAATTGTGGAAGATCCTGTATACATGTTCAAACATAAGTAAGACAGTTGCTTTATTAGGATTGATGTAGAGCAATCAGTCTTGAACCGTAGAGTTGACACAAGGGTTGATGAAATGGTCAATGCAGGTAGTTTTTGTAGTTATTTTATATATGATTCAAAATATAATAATGTCTCTAACTATAACTTTTCTTATATAGTTTTCTTAATAATACTTTTGGTTTTAAAATATATGTTCACCTAAATAAAACCATTCTTAAATTTATGTTGCATGCAGGGCTGGTGAATGAGGTGTGGCAAATTTTTCTTCCAGATGCATAATACACCAAAGGAATCTGACGGTCCATTGGTGTCCCTGAAATGGCCAAATATTTAAGGGAAGAAAAAAATATAGACGGAGATGATGAATCAAAGAAGATGATTCTTCAAGCTTCAATTTCAAGTATCAAGCGTAATACTCGTATATTAATTTGTAACCAACTTGACAAGATTCAACGATTAATAAATGAGAAAATGTGGTTGGTACATCATATTATTGCTATTGACGTTTTCAAAATAGATAGAAAAGAAGCTGTTGGCGAAGCATGGAGGAATACTGTTTTGCAACCATGCCTAAATATTGTGCAGAGATTTCTCAAAAATGATGATCACAATATTAGTATTGAGTGTACATAAACTATCATTATCTCTATGTTGTGTTATTTTTTCTCTTGGTCACTTTAATTTTTGACCTATTTTTTACAGTTTGTATCGAACTACAAATATATATACTATTCCTGTCTGTAAAATCATTGTTATTTATAGAGTAAATATTTAAGCTTTATAGAAATATTTATTTTAAGGCCTGATCCAAACCCAAGCGCCAAGTCCAAGTCCAAGTCTTTGATATTTAATATCTATTATTATAAATACGTACTTACGCAATTAAATGAGATCATTCTTAATGTCAAGGTAATAGAGTGAAAAAAAATAAATGACTATAAATATTTGGAAAGATTCTAACCTTAAAGAATTTTAAAGAATAATATTCTTAACTCCAAATTTAAAATTGTTACATAGACAAAGAAGAGAAGATTATAAATTTGCAATCTATCGGTAAGGATCATTTAAGGAAATATATTCTACCTAATTCAATCATGATGATGGAAGCTTCATTTAATAAAACATTTATCTATTATTACATGCTGCACAAGTAAATATAAATAATTGTAATTGAAATAGTTATCGATAATTGTTCCTTCCCTTCTAATTGAATTAGACTTAGCACTTATGACGTATTGTTAAATAGTGTATGAATTGACGCATTATCACTTGAATGTATTCCTTCAGAAATATTATTGAATTCTATTTACAATCCTTTTGAAATCCATATTTTCGTCAATCTTGTATGTGATCTCATAACAATGAGCATCTAGAAACGTCATCCTAAAATCATTTAAGCCTAATCACCAAATTCAAGCTAACGTATTTGCAGGTTTTTTTCAAGAATTATCCTTATCCTAAAATATGTGAATTTTTTTTAAATTTGTTATATACCAATTCATAAGTTCATGTCACGATTCAAAAATAGACGTGATGGCACTCGTCTTATCTCACCAAGACAAGTCAGCCTAAAACTCAACCCTTACAATAAAATGCGGAAATTTTTATAATCTACTCAACAATACCCCAACAATCTGGTTGTCACGTGTACAAGCATCTAATGTGTTATAACAAAATTGAAGGAAAATACTAGTTCAATGACATTGTTTCTAGAATAGAACAAGATCATAAATAAGGGGAAAGAAGGTCCGCTAAAATGAAAAGCAACTATCTCACAAACCTCCACAAGAAGCCTTAGACAAGGAGGAGAAAATATTACAAAAGTCTGGGCTAGTAACCTAAAAAAACTGTAGTAGCAAGGGGTGAGTACCAAACCACACGGTACTCGGCAAGTAAACTTCTAAACACAAGCTAAGGCAATAGAATATGGATACTCCTTACACACCAACCGAACCTCCAAAACTACAACCTGCATAAACTAGCGCAACCTAACAGTTCACAACTTACATAGCACCCAACTCAACATCAATCACTTTAACAAATTACATATCCTCAATAACAAACTCAATATTCATCAATCACAACTTTCACAAAAGGCACTCACAAATATCAACAACACACAAGATCAAGTTCATCAAATAGAGGTAATCAAATATCAAGTATTTTCCAATCACCAATAAAACACATAATCATCAAGAATGAAGGATGTCATGGGATGCAATGCAGTATGACACCATTAAATGATATTCCTCAGAATACCAAAAATTCTCTCAACCGTATATACATGATACTTCTCGAAAATACATCGAGAGTTCATGACCCATGGGGGACTCGCGAGGTCCATATACTGACACGGACGATCTCCACGTGTCTGTGCGGATGATCTCAACGCACTATCATAAATCAAACAAATTCTGCACGGACAATCTCCATGTGCCCAAATTATAATCTTAACATCTCACCATCCCCAGCACAGACGATCTCCACGTGCCCAACTTATACTCAATCTCATGTCAATGCATGTGCACAATATAATTTCAAATAAAGGGGATGATGATCTCAATCAAATATCATTATGAAATGTAATCACCTCAGCTATCACAAGTATACGGGTTCAATAAAGAACATAATTACACATAAAAAATTAATCATATTGCCTTTTATTACACCTTTTTCATTATTAGAATTAATCAATGTGGACAAGTCAATCCATCACCAAGTCTCATTTTCCACAAATACATATTACAAGGAAATACACGAATTCCATAAACTTAATAAGGGTTTAGAAATCCACTTGCCTCAATCAATCAAGAATTCATTCTGGAGCTTGAATCTTCCCCTTTCGTTGAACTTCCAACCCAAGCAATCTATTCAAATAAATGACCACAATAAGATTCCAAAACTAACAACACTCATATTACTATGTGTTTAGCTTTGACCCAAAAATTCACCCAAGTTTATAATCAAGTTCTTAAGCTCGATGTCCATTAACATGTCAACTCTCATATTTCTCAAATTCAAGCCTAGGGTTAAGTCATAATTTCTCCAAACACTACAACCCTAATAACTTTCATATAATATTTACTTACATGTATCAATAGGTTAAGATAGGAGCCATAATGTGACAACCACGAAAAATCCAACTGGAAAATCGATACAAGAACAAAAAACCCGATAACCTTTAGTAATGAAATTATATTTTAATTCATAATCACATTCATCCTCCTAACCTTCTTTAGGATTATTATGATTTTCAACTAAATCTTTAGACCCTTATTTCTCCAATTTCAATAATGTTGTACAGTATTCCAATTTCCACTTCTTCTTGATCCAAACCCACTTTCTTGTTTTTCTTTTTCTATACAATCAACTATAATAATAATAATAATAATAATAAAATAATGATAACAAACAAAAAGGAGTAATAATAATAATAACAATACTATTAGCACCGTTTCTTGTCCTCTAATTTCTAAGCCGCCAAGAATTCACCACTGCGCCGTTCAATCTAATACAACCATTATACTAATATAATAATAATAACTATTGGTTACTTCTACTAAAATTTGTCAACAGTAACCCATAAATACTTGCCCATCAATTTGAAAACCAACAGTATTGCAGAAGATCCAATTCATTCCATACCCACTTATAATAATAATTCAATTGAAACTATTGCAACTTAATAATATAATAACTATATATTGATTTCCTATGCAATTAAAAAGAAGAAATTTTCATCCACAGAATTGAGTATACCTGCACTCTCCTTCTTTGGTCAACGCACGCCGCCGCAAGTTAGTTTTCTTTCTGCTCGTCTTTATTTTCTTTTCTAAATTAAATATGTATTAAAACTAATAATTCCTACTAACCTATTTTATTATTTCAAACTTGGCCCACTATTATTAACAATAACCAAATTACCCATAAATTAATTATCTAAAGTTAAATGACTATTCAAAATTATCAAAAAAAATAACTTTTTGGGTCCGGGTCATTACATTATCCACCACTAAAAACTATGTTCGTCCTCGAACATAAAGAAGAAGAACTAAGAATAATTGACATTACCTAAACCTGAAGTATAATTTCCTGAGTAAATGTTTATCTCTCAAAGTGAGCTCCTCCTTAAGACCAATTCATCAAGATCAACTACTAAGAACTGAACTTTCGAATAAAAAATTTAACCGATTCACATATCAAGATTGATTACCATACCACAGACTAACCTGTGAACCCAATTTAAACAGAAATCCTCCAAACAACAACACATCATCAGGACGAATCCTTTCTCACATCACCACGAGAGAATTCTGAACCAATATCGGCTAAAACTAACAGTAAATCCGAATCAACAACCAAACCATCATATTGCTCAAACGATTACAAATCTTGTCAAGATTCCTTTCTCACAACATAATCATCCCTTGATCTTAAGTTATAAAAACACGATCTCAAAACATCGAGTAATCATCCAGGAAAATCGAGCTCATCTAATCCAAAGATGGAAATGATCAAGTAACCATCCAGCAAGAGATACATTCAAGTATACAAAATCTCTAACAACACTATCGGGATGCTAGATCTATAGCTATGATTATAGACAAACCTTAAGAACGACAAAAATAGACTCAATGATCCTCACATTCAATCACACGTAGCCCAAACATGATACTGATGATGAGATAAACCATAAGTCTATCGAACAACTGTAATTTTTTCATGATAGCTCTCATATAATTTCTCATATGCAAAATTGTACATATAGAACCAATGGTATACTTCAACTATCCTAAACAAACCAAATCTTCCATAATTGAAATGCCCAAGTCTGCCAAAGATGTCATCCAACCAAGAAAACAATCGTAGGATCGGTACACCCGATCCACCACTAGGAAATCACCCATAGATATAGAAACACACGTAGTGTAAGCAGTGAAACATACTCCAAATAATGTCCAGTACGAAAAAGGTGGTCACATAAGAATATACGAAAGCAAGGTCGAATAACACAATGTACTCCTTAGTGCCCATATAAATGAAATTCCATTCATTTGACTCCATCTCTCAATTTTTAGCCACCCATAATGAACCAGTCTGATCTCCGTTAAAATATTACAAATACTCGATTCATTAAAACCCACATACTTCTTATAATACTCCATTGAAGCTAGCACTCTTAATACCAACAAGCATCATAACTACACCAACCATTTACCTTACTCTCAAACTGTCACTAGTATCAAAATCTTCTTAGCAAACACATTGTAGCCTCTAAAAATTTCAAAATATGGCTCTTTTTCTTTCCATTTAAGCATATCATGACAGATTGAGTCACACCCAAGACTGATAGCACTAATTTAAATTCTAAAAATACTTTTCCATCGAGGTAAAATAATTGAATCACACCCAATATCAACTTCACACGAACTTTCACATACCATTTTTCAACTACCATTCATACTATCATGTACCTCATGTCAAAACTCAAAGGCATCATTGGTCACTCCAATAATTATGTATACTATAAGCTCATAACCTCTACTCACCATCAAATGCCTATGTAAAATATCATAATATTCTATACCGTCCCATCAACAAAGTAGTTTCAATCCCCTCAAAATCCTAATTAACCATGTAGAACTGTAGGTCCACACTGTTGAACATCAATAAGTTACCTATCATAATTTGAACAATCTAGCTCGAAATAACCACATACAATCTTCCACGCATCATTGCTTGTCACCCAATACTAAAACTCCATCTTTATAAAAGTCGATGATAGAACCTTAATAAGTCTATATCGAACAGATTCACATCCATAGTCATATTATAACTTATATATGAAAATTCATACAACCTTCACTTCGAACCAAGAGTCTATATAAGAGGTCTTATTCCTTCACATCTCTTAAATTCTTCCCATGATGATTTTTTTTTTAAATACCTTGAACTCTTTAATATACCAGACCATTGTTCCTTTCGCTAACTCGTTTATCAATACTATCCTTTGACTAACAACCCATAACATTTTACCTTATACTCTAAACAAAAGCTTTTAAGTGAAACACTTCTTTAGGCCTTTTAACAACAAAAAGTAACAAACTTTACAATCCAAATCCTGCACATGTTCTTCCAAATGCTTAATACCCCATACGATCGATCAATTCTTATCTTACCAATTCATACCTTGACAAAACATACTACCACGAACGTAGACTTGCAATGAAAAACTTGAATTCTGATTCCAACTGTGTAACTCACCCCTTTATCTATCAACATTAGCTCATACATTGAAGATATTTATGAATTCTCATATTTTAGCTTATCATTGATCGCCTATCAATCGACCTTACCGCACCCTTTATTAAAAATCCAATCGCACCAGTTACCAAACTCGAAACCATAAAATAACTTATCACCACACTTCGAACGTATGTAGACTTCTTCTTCAAGCCTTATCCAATAGTTTTTTTAACCAATTTGACGAACCCGTGACACTATTACCATAACTAGAGAAAAACAGATAAAACCATGCGTCTCTAAACTCAATTTTCATTCCTCAATAAAAGAAAATAGTCTTGCTCTCACTTCTTTCCAAAGGCTACCCTAAATCCCACCATTTTTGTCATTAAGACTCTAACTGTCACGACCCGAGTCTACACCCTGGACGTGGCCGGCACTCAAGAACTATTGCTGGTCCCCAAGCGAACCCTCATCCTGGCTGACTACAAGCGGAAGACTAACTTAAGCATGCAACAACTTAAAACTAAAATAAAAGTTCATAAAACTTAAATACAAACTTTAAATCCAAAGAAAACTTGGTATAATAAAATATATACAACTCGCCATAAAAAGGCATCTTGAGTCTTCAAAACATTTAAAAAAATAAATGAAAATAATTCTGAAACTCTATTGTCTATCTATGAAGCCTCTAACTGATAAAGATGAAAATCGGGACAAGACCGACCTCCTAACAACTGATATAACTGAAAGGTAAATGAAATCTTCCGAAAGAAAGGAGGCTCACCATAGCTAACTCGAACTCCTGGATGTATCAATGAATCTCCTGTTGATGATCCTGAATACATGTATCTGCATCATGAGAAGATGCAGGCCAAATGGCTCAGTACGTGGAATGTATGAGCATGTAAGGGGAATTCTAAAGCATAAACATAAGGTTGAAACTTGATAAAAAGGAAACATACTTATCTCTTCTCAAACTTTCTCAACTCAAGGAATACTCAAGGATACTCAAAACTACTCAAACTTACGTAACTCAGAAGTATTCAAGGATAAGATACTCAACTCAGAGATATGATATTCGACTCAAAGATATGATATTCGGCTCTGGATACTCAACTTTGAATACTCAACTCAATATGATTGAACTAATTTCAATATAAAGAAATTTAAAACAAGTGCAATATAAAGAAACAAACTGTTTAAAAACATGTTGTCAACTCTGTGTGTATGCAAGGATACAACATAACTCTAAAATGTATGTAAAAATACAAATAACCTTATGTATATAAAATACAAAATACTACTATGGGAGTTTCTCTAATTGACAATCATCACTTAAGAGGTATAGTGATGATACAACGATCTTCCTCACGCTGCCAGCGCATCTTATACCCGGCCAAAGGTATGGGACTTGAACTACTAAGTGGATCCACTAGTCTATTGTGAAAAGAATTCATCTAAAAAGTATGATCCTTTTCTACCCATGGTGGCTATATGGTTTATGAGGGCTGTGAGTTGTCTGAACTCTCCCCCATATCAGTGCTCAATTCTACTCCCAAAAATATACTGGCTCTTATATTTTAAAAACATACTTCTTTCTACTGATTTGAGATAATTACTCAAAAACATAGCCCAAAGGCTATCTTGGAAATCTTAGTTTCCTCTCTTGCTTCATTTAGAAAGCGATTACTCTTTTATGAAAACTAGCCCGAAAGCTCTTTGGAAATCTCAGTTTCCGTTCTTATTTAAATGTGAAAACATTTATAAAATCTCTGGGAATACTTAGTCTTCATATACTTTTGAAGAAATGAACTTCAACTTTACTCTTACTCTTTACTCAACTTCAAAGCTTAAGTCTTAAAACAAAGTTTAAACATTCGTAAAGGACTTCTTAAACTATGGTTCATGCCAAATGATGGACATGAATGACTCAATGCAAGGTTTTCAATAACCATAGATAGAACTCAATACTTGGAACTCAAGAACTTCAATGATACTACTAATTTCAAGAATGCTTAACTCATAGGGTTCATGCGGAATTATGAGCATGAAGTACTCAACTCAAGGACTCAAAGCTACCTCTCATCTCAAGATTGTTCGACTTATAATGTTCATGTGGAATTATGGGCATGAATAATTCAACTCAAGGACTTCATGCGTAACATGAAATAGTGCCATGATTATAAATATAATCTCATAGGGGATTAGGAACTCAATACTAAGAACTTGAAGATACTACTCCTCTCAAAGGTACTCAACTGATGAAGTTCATGCGGAGGTTATGGGCATGAACGACTCGACTAAAGGGTCAAAATATCAATAAGGAACTTGTTTATACGACTCTTCTCATTCTCATACTTACTTACTCAAAACTTAACTCAAATCGAATTCAAGAACTCAAAATCAACTTATCTCAAGAATACTCAAATCTAGGGAAAGTATCCTAGATTACTCTTTTTTTGATCTGAAAGTAGATGTATGGCGTGAGGACGAACTAGTCCAATACTATGATATCCTTTCATACCTAGAAGAACAAGATTCTTGAAGAATCTTGAAGAAGAACTTGAAACCCTAGCTTGAAGGTAAACAATCAAGAAAACCTTTCTTGAGATTCTTGAGTTAGTTTCTTAAAATCTCTATAGCCAAAAATTATGATTTTCATGAGTGAAGATGAAAATCAGATTTTTTTTGAGCTTTTTATTAGTCAAGAAATTCGTTGATGGTTTTCTTGGAGGTAAAAAGACAAAAATGATTATTTTCAATATTTTCCCGTCGGCTAATTCGTAACAGCACTGTATAGGTTACTAAAATAGTCATAACTTTTTACTCAGTTATTGGATTGACGTGAAATTGGTGGGGTTGGAAAGTAGATTCAATTAACTTTAATTGGATAGGTTATGGCTCACGTAACTCTTAATATTCTAAGAGATATGGTCGTTTAAAGTTGACCTAAGCAGAATCTTACTTCAAAACTTAATGAAACTTCAAGAACACTTATCAAGAACTCATCAAGAACTCTAATCTTTAAATTTCAAGAATGAAATTACATTGAATAAATCATGATTGGTGTGTGGGTGAAAGAACCCAATACTATGGAAGCTTACATACCTCTATGGAAGCTTACATACCTCTTAGGGATCAAACCCATGGCGAAAATCCACTACAACACGCGAGAATCTCGACGAATGCTGATCCTCTCCTCTTTTCTCCTCTTCTCTCTTCTTTTCTCTTCTTGAACACTCAACTAAAACACTAGGATAATTTTAGGATTATAAAACTGAATCTAATAAGATTAGACCCTTAAAATATTACTAAAAATGAATTAAATTTGATTGGGTAAGGAAAAGACGAAAATACCCCTCTCTATTTTCGGCTAACCTTCCTTAACTGGACAACCTATCTTTAAAAGGTATATCTCACTCATCCGACCTTGAAACTTGGCAAACTCAGAGGCGTTGGAAAGATAATTCAAAGATCTTCGTTACGGTATCTGATAGTACACCTAACTCATCCTGAGCTAGGAGTTATGATCGTTTGAAGTCGACCCAAAACTCATACTTAAGAATAACTTGCAAAATTTCAGATTTAGTTATTTCCAATTTAATTCTTTTTGAAACTCAAGGTGCTACATCTAGTGAACTTAACACTTAAGAAATTTTAAATTCCTTGGTAAAATCTCACTCACTACGAAGAACGGTTCGCGTCTTAGTTTGAAAATTTTCTGGGGTGTTACACTAACTGCTTTAAATTTTATTCGAGCGGGGTTCCAACATCTCCTAAGACTTTCCATACCACCATATTACTCACCAAATAGTGGAAAATCACAACATTATATTGTCACGACCTAATTTCTCAGGTCATGATGGCGCCTACTGTATGACCCACCAGTAGGCAAGCCGACCCATATTCCGGAACTTGAAGTAATGGGATGTTAGGGTAGAAAACCAACCAATCAACCTAAAATAGTAATAAATATAACAAGAACATGCAATGAACAGGCGGAAGTGACTAGACATATATACACAAAATGAATCCTCCCAAAACCTGGAAGTCACAAGTACAGAGCTGCTAACAAAAAGTACAAGTCCCAAAAGTGGACTACAGAAACAAGCTGTCTCAAAAGGCAAAAGACAAGCAAAAGTAAGTACAGAAGGAGACAGACAAATCCAGGATGTTATGTGCTCACCCTCGCCTCCGATCACGATAGCAGCTGGCTCGAATCAATGTCGGTAGCTAGTACTCAGACTTGCATCATGAAAATAGATGCAGAGCATAGTATGAGTACCAAAACAACAGGTACCCAGTAGGCATCATAGGCCGATTGAGAAAGATAAGCAAAAGTAATTTGAGATGCGAATAAAGGGTCACAATCAAGGACAAAAGAGTAGTAAATGGGGGTATGTACACGAGCGTATAGGCAACAAAGACAAGAAATCTAACTAACTCTGCTGGGCTCCCATAAACCCGACGGGTACACTCGTGCACAATAAAAGAAACCACCTGCACGGACCCCCATAAGCCCGGCAGATGCACTGGCAGTTGAAGTAAAAGAATGGAGCTAGAAGGTCTATCACAATATTACCAATTTCCGGACTTTAACCGATCCATTTCCAATTATATTCCAAGATCTCACTACGTCTCGGACTTTAATCGGAACATCTCCAACCTCCAAAACCTCAACCTACAGATGAGAGTAATTAAAGACTAAACTGAAGCTTCAGTAAGGAATTGGGAATGTACCACGTGCAAGCTGGACCACACACTCGAATAAGGTACTGTAGCTAATGAGTCAACCTATATGGGCTGGACCACGGACTCGAATCGGGTGCTGTAGCCAAAGGTCAGGCACGGGTGGGCTGGACCACGGACTCAAATTGGGTACTGTAGCCAAAATTAGATCACAGGTAAGTGGGACCACGGACTCGAACCGGGTACTATAACTAAGCCTGGACATAAGTAAGCTGGATCACAGACTCGAATCGGGTGCTGTAGCTAAGAATCAATATCCAACCATACATCACGGGAAATATCACCAAACAATTTTCCATAAATAATCATTTCAGTCCGACCCTCATATACCCCAAATCGCCGAGGAAGTATCCAAAAGTGAGTAAGCTAGACCACGGACTTTAACCGGGTATCTGCAGCTGATAAAAAAACAGGGCATTATGGATACAAGGTCATAAGTTGAGTTACCGCCTAGTTAAGGCTCAGACTATCAGACTCAAGTCTGCTATATCAGTCTACAAGGAGCTAACCGTCTGAAACGATGTCAAAAAAAGTTCTACGGCCTAACGGCATCCGAAACCTCGCAAGTCTATGGAAACACTAGTCTAAGCCTAGACTAAGGCCAGACTTACTTCAAATCATTATTATAATATACACCACAAGGTATGGATATTCAATAATATCAAGAGTCATGCTTTCACAGTCCAACAATTTCCTGAAATAAGGTCTAAGACATGAATTATAGAAATTTAGCATGCTCGACACCCAAACCCCTCCATACTCAAGCAAATCAATAAACAATTGCCTAAACATGCTCAATCTCACAAGGGGAAAACCATAGCCTACCTGAAAGCCGATCACACGTGCTCCAACTCACGGTACCAGAGCTATTCCCTTTCGAATGGTCTCCAAATGCTTCCACACTATCAAAAGGCTAATCACCTCGACAATACAAATATGTTGACACTAAAATTATATTTTTCGGAGAAGGACCCAAAATTGGGTCTAAAACGGGATTGTGGGACCCACAATTGGAATCCCAAAAATGAATCCGTGAAAACGTCCCAAATACCTTACTAAACTAATACCCCAAAATTTAGCACAAATAGATGCCTAAAACATAGCAAATCAGCCCCAACAATTTAAAATCATCAATAAGTCCTAACTTAAGACTTGGCAGCCCCTTGATCATCAAATTCTGGAAAAATGAGACCCTTCCAACCCAAACAAATTGTACCATGACTATCCTTGAGAAAAACTCTACAAGTTAGCCTCAAGAATGACTAAAAACGGACCTAAGATGATCAAGATCTAACCTTTCAAAGTTCAACAAAAATTCATTCCGAAAATCACTCTAGCAGTAGCTAAATTCGATTCCTTACCTCAAACGAAGCCTCCCCTCATGTTTCTGAGCTCACCACTAGATTCCCCACGAAATTCTCTTGAAATTAGCCTTTTCAATCACTTAATTTGAGCTTAAAATGGAGGAGATATCTATGTTTGAAGATGAGGAAAAAATATGGACGAAAATCGTCCTTATATCTGGAAATTTCCAAATTTCAACACGCTGCTACGTGGCATTGCGTCGTTCAGCCATGTGGCATCGCGTCGTTCAGCTACTTGGCGTCACGTGGATCTTCCACGTCACCACCGCGTTAGAATTCAACAACTCTTCAAACTTAAATTTTGATGTTACGGACTCGTTCGGAGTCGGAAAAACACAAACCATAAATGGAATCTGATTGAAAATGATATTTCAGACTCAACGGTGAAGTCGGAATTTCCATTGGAGATGCTTCGATGAAAAGTGGATCCCACACCCAGTATCGTTTTGAGCCAGGTTCCACAACGGGCATCTAAAGCCTCGGGAAGTGAACAAAGGGTCGTTCTAGACCAAAATCGATATTCCGAAGCTAACCAAGCTGTCAAAATTTTCATCTGAGCGTGTTTTCCAAGAAGGTTGACCAAAGTCAACTACAGGCCAAATTTCAAGGGCAAAAATGTCAAATGGCCCTAAACTCGTACCGATTGCTTTGATACTCGTGTTAACCATGCTACTAGCATAATTTGGCCATTTTGGAGCTGATGGAATCGTCAGAATTTTATTCTGAGGTCGTTTACCTGAATTTATGACCGAAGTCAACTTTTCAAATTATAAAATCTCCAAAATAGGGAAACGGGCCTAAAACCCAAACGAACGACCAGGCGACCGAATAGTCAGTGCCAGCAAGTCATAAATGACTTAGGGTCGCTACAAGAATGCTCTAAATGATGGAATGAATGTTTTAATTTAAAAATGACCTGAAGGGTCATTACATATATACTCGCAAGTCGTTATGAACATACAAAATTTGTTCAACCAAAAATCCCGATTATAAGTTTACATCCCAATAACAAATTATCATGAACTCTTATTACCATTATGATCAGTTAGCCCTTGCCATCACCACAAAGTCAAACTTGTCAACGACATGACATCTCAACCTAGCTATACCAATCAAATTTAAAAGACAAGCTCGATTTTATAAGCACTTTCTTACTAAAATTCTTAATTACCTTCACACAAGTATACTCTTTAAGACTTCATTTACCCATAAGCTTGTCATTCTGGTGGTATCTATCCATTCCCTTGGACCTTCAGATGAAAGCACTGGTCCTCATTTAGAACCCTCGTGATACAATTCTCAACTCAACGCATTAATACCGTATCAAAGATCGACCACTAAAATCTTCCTTATACACACTGCTTAACCCTCAGGGTTGCCAAGGTCTCACAGAAAACATGATTCTGTTTTGGTGATTGTTGACAGAATGACAAAATCAGCCCACTTTGTGCTGAAAAGACTACCCATTCGACAGAACATTATGCTAAGCTATATATTCAAGAAGTGGTAAGACTCCATGGAGTTCCAGTCTCCATTATTTCAGATAGAGGTGCACAATTTACTGCACAATTCTAGAAATCTTTCCATAAAGGTTTGGGTTCGAAGGTGAATTTAAGTACTGCCTTTTATCCTCAGACTGATGGGAAAGTAGAGCGCACCATTCATACTTTAGAAGACATGTTGAGGGCTTGTGTGATTGATTTCAAGGAAAATTGGGATGATCACCTACCTCTCATCGAGTTTGCTTACAACAACAATTTTCACTCTAGCATCCAATGACTCCTTATGAAGATCTTTATGGGAGAAGATGCAGATCTCCTATTGGATGGTTTGAAGTTGCTGAAGCAGGGTTGATAGGACCAAATTTAGTTCATCAAGCTATGGAAAAAGTGAAAGTAATTCAAGAGAGATTGAAAACAATACAAAGTCGTCAGAAATCCTACACTGATGTTAGGAGAAGGGCGTTAGAGTTCGAAGTAGATGATTGGGTATATTTGAAAGTTTCACATATGAAGGGTGTTATGTGATTTGGTAAGAAGGGGAAGCTTAGTCCACGATATATTGGACCTTATTGCATAGCTAAGAGGATTGACAGTGTAGCTTATGAGTTGGAACTACCACATGAATTAGCGGCGGTTCATCTGATATTTCACACCTTTATGCTGAAGAAGTGCATGGGAGATCCTTCATTGATAGTACAAACTGAAAATGTGGGGATTAAAGAAAATTTATCTTATGAGGAAATTCTTGTTCAGATTTTAGATCGCCAAGTTCGCAAGTTGAGAACAAAAGAAGTTGCATCAGTCAAAGTCCTTTGGAGGAACCAATTTGTTGAAGAAGCTACTTGGGAAGCTGAGAGGACATGAAAAGGAGATATCCCCATCTCTTTAAATTTGGAGATAATGCAGTTGAAGGTACTAATTCTCTTCTTAGTACTCTTTGAATTATAAATGAGCATGTTGATTGTTGCATTTACTTATTAGGTGTTTGAATTAGATGTTACCACTCTTAGCCTAGTGAAATAAAGCTCATTCGAGGACGAATGTTCCTAAGAGGGAGATATTGTAACATCTTGCACCTACAAATGACTATAAAGAGTTTAAAATATGAAAATTTTGATTTTTGGAAAGAATAAGGAAATTTGGAAATTGTCTAAGTTAAGAATGTGAGTTTTGGCCATTTTCAAACGACCATAACTCCTATCTCAGGAGGATTTAGAATCAGGTTTTTATATGGTTGGAAATACCTTGGAGAGATCTTTCCAACGCCACTGATATTGTACGATTTTGACATCGTATGAGTGAGATATGCCTTTCCGAAGTTGGGTATTTGGATTGAGGAAAGTCCCAATCCGGATTTAGGGAAGGGCAAAGTAGTCTTTTCTCTAATTAATTTCCTAATTCATTTTTAGGGATTTTTTGGGGAAAAAAGACATGACTTAGTCAGTTTTAAAAATTGAGAAATACGCTTAGGGCTTGGAGAAAAGTGAAAACAAGAAAGAAAGGGAAAAAAGCCAAGATTTCGCCAAGAACATCAAGCGTTTGAAGTGGAATTCGTCGGGGGTGATCCCTATTAAGGTATGTGAGATCTTTTAGTGATGGGTTAGTTCACCCACACACCAATTTGTTTCAATTCAGCGATTTTGGGTTGTTTACATGTTAAAAGGTGAAGTTTTTGAAGGACATCGTTAAATTCTTGATTGGTTGTGTTGTTGAAGTTTCTTGTTGATTTGGTTCATGTTTCCGGGCTGTTTTTCAAGTTAGATTGTCTGTGTATTGAGGGTACAATTGATCCTAACTGTTTGGGGAATGAACTAGGGAAGATTGGAGGGTTTAGAGATGAAAAATGGAGAAGAAAAATCGAGCACACTTGGGTAACGGGGTTAGGGCGCCGTGCCAGCCAGTGTGCCCCAAAACAGCCTCTGAATTTTTGTCCTTGGGGCACCACGCCAGCCAGCGCGCCCCACAAACTTCTCTGATGTTTGGGGCCTGGTGCCCCACGCCTCTCAGAGCGCCAAGGACTCCAGTGCACCCTATTCTTCCCCCATCCTTTCGTACTTGTCCCTTAGCAATGTACCTATGTTTTCTAGTTGATTCCAACACTCTAAGGTACATCTAAGCACCATGAAATCATCCATAAACATGAGATCATGATCCTTGAATCCATAATCCAATTCAAGGAAAGTTAAGATCAAAGTCAAAGAAGTTAAGAGTTGAAGTCTAGAAGTTAAGAAGCAAGTCAAAGTAAAGTTTCTTAAAGTTTTCAAGATTCTTTATTAAACGTTTAAACTTCATTTTAAGGCTCAAGTTTCAAGTAAAGTAAAGAGTAAAGAGTTGAGGTCATTTCTCAAAAGTTATTAGGGAACTAAGTATTCCCAAAGTTATATTACTTTTATATTTAAGTAAAGTTGAGTTTGTTATTGCTTTATCTTTAACGAACTTAGTTGTTTACACTATTTTACAAGCTTTATATATATATTACATGTGTCTTATTGCTTTATATTGAGTTCAATTGTTCATGACTTAAACAAAGCCAAGGTAAGTGTTCCTTTGTACTCCTGTCAGGCTTAAGTTGTTGTTTAGCTTTCCAACTCGCATACTCGTACATTTAATGTACTGATGCCAGTTGTCCTACTTCTTATTATGATGCAAACACAGGTAACCAGGATCAGCATCCAGCACGCTGTTGATCTAGTTGATCTAGCAGTGGTGAGCCTTCTTTCATTCCGAAGGACTCTGTTATTTTGCTTTATTAGGAGATTGTGACATTTAGAAAATTCTTTATTTCCTTCATATCCATCTCATGCGTTAGAGTTTAACTCTAAAAGTTTCCCTCGAATTCGTGCTTGTGCGTGTTACAGATAACCATGCCTCTACGAAGAGCAGCACGAGGTCGTCCAACTAGGAGAAATGTTGAACCATAAGAGCATGGGGTACCTAATGCACCAAACGTGCAACCTCAAGGCGAGGTCACTAATGCCGAATTTCGTGAGGCTATCCGGATGCTGAGCCAAGCTCTGACTAACCAGGTTGGGAAGCCAAGAGGACCAAGGCAAGATGAGGCTGACACTTTGAGGATTCGTGAATTCTTGAGAATGAATCCTCCAAGTTTCACTGGTTCGGTCACTACTGAAGATCCAAAATTTTTTGTTGAGGAACTGAAGAAGGTTTTTGAGGTGATGCATGTTGCTGACGTAGGAAGGGTTGAACTAGCTTCTTATCAACTGAAGGATGTTACTAGAACATGGTTTGCTTTGTAGAAGGGGGTTAGAGCTGAGGATGCACTACCTGCTAGTTGGGCTTGTTTCGAAGAAGCCTTCTTGGGGCGTTTCTTTTCTGAGAATTGAAGGAGGCTAAGGTACGAGAGTTTCTTACACTAAAACATGATTCCTTGAGTGTACATAAGTATGGGTTGAAGTTCACCCAGCTGTCCCGCGATGCTCCCGAAATGGTTAAGGATATGAGAAGCAGAATTAGCTTGTTTATTGCTGGCTTGGGTCGTCTGTCAAGCAAAGAGGGTAGGGCAGCGATGCTGATAGGTGACATGGACATATCAAGGTTGATGGTTTATGTGCAGCAAGTTGAGGAAGAAAAGCTGAGAGATAGGGAAGAGTTCAGAAGTAAGAAAGCGAAGACATGGAATAAGTCTGGGCAGCAGAGAGGCAATGTGAATCATTTTTCCTTTTAGTAGAAGCAAAATGGGCCTTCTCCATCATCTGCTAGTGCACCTGCACCTCGAAACAAAAGGCGAATAATTTGGTCAAAATTCGTAGAACTTCAGATCTAAACCAGCGTAGTCCCAGGGAAGTGTGGCACAAGGAGGTAGTTGGGCTCATGCATGTGCTAAGTGTGGAAGAATCTACCCATGTAAGTGTTGTGATGTCTTGAACGGTTGTTTCAAGTGTGGACAAGAGGGACATTTCTTGAAAGAGTGTCCTAAGAATAAGCAAGGTAGTGGAAATCCAGGCAATATAGCCTAGTCTTCATTAGTTGTTCCACTAGATAGGGCTGTACTTAGAGGAGCTACTTATGTTACTGTCGGAGGAGTAAACCACCTTTATGAAATCACTAGTCGCCAAGAGCAGGAGAACTCTCCAGATGTTGTCACTGGTATGATCAAAGTCTTTACTTTCGATGCTTATGCTTTGCTAGACCCAGGAGCAAGTTTATCTTTTGTGACCCTTTATGTTGAAAATAAGTTTGATGTTATCCCTGAGGAACTTTGTGAACCTTTCTGTGTTTCTACACCTGTTGTGGAGTCTATTCTAGCTGAGCGAGTTTATCGTGATTGTGTTATTTCCATCAATCACAAAGGCACCATGGCTTACTTAATTGAACTAGACATGGTAGATTTTGATGTCATTCTAGGTATGGACTGGCTTCATGCCTGTAATGCCTTAGTAGATTGTAGAACTCAAGTTGTCAAGTTTCAGATTCCTAATGAGCTAGTCATAGAGTGGAGTAGTAGTTCAGTTGTGCCTAAGGGTCGTTTCATTTCGTACCTTAAGGTGAGAAAGTTAGTTTCAAAGGTTTGTATCTATCACTTAGTCCGAGTTAATGACTCAAGTGTTGAGGTACCTCCAATTCAGTCAGATCCTATAGTAAGAAAGTTTCCAGAAGTCTTTTCTGATGATATACTCGGAGTCCTTCCTGAGAGAGAAATAGACTTTGGTATTGAAATCATTCCAGATACTCGTCCTATCTCTAATACACCATACAAAATGGCACCAACAGAGTTGAAAGAGTTGTTGAAAGATTTCCTAGATAAGGGTTTCATTTGACCAAGTGTCTCACCTTGGGTCGCTTCGGTCTTGTTTGTGAGAAAGAAAGATGGTTCACTTAGGATGTGTATAGATTATCGTCAATTAAATAAGGTTACCATCAAGAATAAGTATCCTCTTCCAAGGATAGATGATTTATTTGATCAACTTCAGGGTACCACCTGTTTTTCAAAAATTGACCTCAGATCAGGCTACCATCAGTTGAATGCGACATTCCAAAGACAACATTCAGGACTGGATATGGTCATTATGAATTCTTGGTCATGTCCTTTGGTTTGACCAATGCACCAGTAGCGTTCATGGATATTATGAAACAGAGTCTTCAAACCTTATTTAGATATGTTTGTCATCGTCTTCATTGATGACATACTAATCTATTCAAGGAATGAAGAAGATCATGCTAGTTATCTCAGAATAGTTCGTCAAACCTTGAAAGATAAGGACTTGTATGCCAAGTTCTCTAAGTGTGAGTTTTGGCTTGAGTCTATGGCATTTGTGACATCTTGCAATTCGAATTAACTATGGAGCAGCTTATAATTGGAAATAGTCTTTTTTTTTTGGAAAGAATGCAAATTTGGAAATTTAGTTATGTATGAAAAAAAGTGAGTTTTGTTCAACTTGAAATGGTCATAACTCCTAGCTAATGATGAGTTATGTGTATTTCCAGTTATGTTTGGAAAGCTCTTGGAATTATCTTTCCAACGCCGCTGCGTTTGTGCGATTTCGAGTTCGTATGACTGAGTTATTCCCTTTGGAAGTTGGGCTATTGGGATAAGGGAAGTTCAATCCGAATTTTTAAGTGTAGTTTGGTCTTTTCACTAACCAATTATTTTGGTTATATTAAGGGTATAAGCTGATTTTATATAAGTTTTTCCTTCTAAAAAGTGAGAGTTAGGGATTTGAGAGAAAAGGAGAGAAAAGGAGAGAAGAGGAGAAAAGAGAAGAAGAAGCAAGGTTCATCAAGATCGTCGTGGATTTCGTCAGGGTTGATCCCTACTAAGGTATGTAAGATCACATTGTGTGGGATTGGTTTAGTCCTCCACACGCCAAACTTGTTTCAATTCCGAGAAATGAGAAAAAGATTGGTTGTGTTTTGTTGAATTCTTGTGGTTGTGTTGAAGTTTCTTGTTGATTTGGTACATGTTTCTGGGTGTAATTTTGAGTTAAATCTATTGTATGTTACAGGTTTTAATGATTCTAAGTTTTTGGGGAAAAAACCTTTGAAGTGAAGAGGGTTTAGAATTGGAGAAATGAAGGAGAAAAGTTGGAATTTTCTGGGGAAAGGGGTGGGGCGTCGCGCCAGCCAGTGTGCCCCAGCAGGGGTTTTGAAGTTTACCCCTTGGGGAGATGCCCCAACCAGTGCGCCCCATTAGGTCTTCTGAAGTTTGAGGGCTGGCGCCCCGCGCCTCTCAGAGTGCTAGGGACGCCAGTTCTCCCCATTCATTGCCCACCTTTTTGTATGTGTTCCTTAGTAATGTACCTATGTTTTCTAGTTGATTTCAACACTTTAAGATACATCTAAACATCATGAACTCATTCATAAACATGAGATCATGAACTTTGAATCCATAATCCAATTCGAGGAAAGTTAGGATCAAAGTTAAGTGAAATTAGAGTCAAGTCTAGAAGTTAAGAAGTAAGTCAAATCAAGTTTGTTTAAAATTTTCAAGAGTCTGTACTGAACGTTTAAACTTCGTTCTAAGGCTCAAGTTTCAACCAAAGTATAGAGTTGAGTTCATTTCTCAAAAGTTATTAAGGAACTAAGTATTCCCAAAGAAGTTTATAAATGTTTTCACATTTGAGTAAGAAAGGAACGATGTTTTCCAAGAGAGCCCGTGGGCTAGACTTTGAGCAATTATCTCAACTAAAGAAAGAGGTGTTTAAAAGATATATGAGCTAAAGTATATTTTGGGAGTAGTATTGAGCACCGAATTGGAGATGCGAATTCATATTAACTCAACTCTCCATAAGAATCATGTAGCCAACATAGGATTTAACGGGTCATACTTTTAAGATGATCACGTAAGTTAAGCTAGTGGATCCTCTAAGTTAAGTAAGGTCCTATATCAAGGCAAGGTATAGGATGGTCCTTGGGCATTGTGAGGTAAAACGTTTTATCATCACTAGGGCTCATAGTGGTGGCTGTCTAAAGAACCTCCTACAAAAGTTATATTACTTTTATATTTAAGTAAAGTTGAGTTTGTTATTACCTTATCTTTAACGAACTAAGTTGTTTACATTGTTTTACAAGCTTTATATATTGCATGTGTCTTATTGCTTTTATTGAGTTCAATTATTCTTGAGTTGAACAGAGCCAAGGTAAGTGTTCCTGTGTACTCCTTTCAAGCTTAAGTTGTTGTTTAGCTTTCTAGCTCGCATACTCGTACATTCAATGTATTAATGCCAGTTGGCCTGCATCTTATTATGATGTAGACACAGGTAATCAGGATCAACATCCAACACGCCGTTGATTCAGTTGAGCACTCCAGAGTCAGTGGTGAGCCTCTTTGCTTTTCGGAGGACTCTGTTATTTTGTTTTCCTAGTTTTGCTTTATTAGGATGTTGTGGGGTCTATCCCAACGTCCATCTCAGTGTATAGAGGCTTCATAGACAGTCATATAGTTAGTATTGAGTCTCTCATCTCTATATTTACATATTTTTTATTTTTGAGACACGAGTTGTCTTTTTGGCCAGATTTTATCATTTAAGTTGCTTTATGATCTTTTATTGCATTGAGTTGTTCCGCTGAGTTAAGTAGCTAGGACAAGGGTTCGCTTGGGGCCAACAATGGTCTTTGAATGCCAGTCATGCCCAGGATGTAGGCTCAGGGAGTGACATCATTCTTGGGCCATATTATTTCCGGTGATGGTATTAGAGTTGATACTCAGAAAATTGAGGCAGTGCAGAATTGGCCTAGACCCACATCTCCAACTGATATTAGGAGTTTCTTGGGTTTAGCTGCCTTTTATAGAAGGTTTGTAGAGGGGTTCTCATCTATTTCGTCTTCTTTGACCAAGTTGACTCAGAAGACAATGAAATTTCAATGGTCTAAAGCTTGTGAGAAAAGCTTTCAGGAATTCAAGAAGAGGTTGACTAGTGCCCCAGTTTTGACCTTACCAGAGGGTACTCAAGGTTTTGTGGTGTATTATGATGCATCCAGAGTTGGTTTGGGTTGGGTGCTAATGCAGAATGGCAAGTTGATAACTTATGCCTTCAGAAAGTTGAAAGTTCACGAGAAGAATTATCCAACCCATGACTTAGAGCTGGTTGCTGTAGTTTTCGCTTTGAAGATTTGGCGACACTACTTGTATGGTGTTCATGTTGATATATTCACTGATCACAAGAGCTTGCAATATGTATTCACTCAGAAAGAGCTCAATCTTAGACAGAGGAGGTGGTTGAAATTCCTCAAGGATTATGACATGAGTATTCTTTACCACTTAGGTAAGGCCAATGTGGTTGATGATACTTTAAGTAGGTTATCCATGGTTAGTACCACCCATGTTGAGGAAGAAAAGAGGGAGTTAGCCAAAGATGTGCATAGACTTCCATGCCTGGAAGTCAGACTTAGGGATTCCACAAAAGGAGGAATAGTGGTGACGAATGGAGTTGAATCATCACTAGTGTCAGAAATGAAAGAAAAGCAAGACCAAGATTCCATTTTGCTAGACTTAAAGGCAAATGTTCATAAGCAAAGCGTATTAGCTTATGAACAAGGGGGAGATGGTGTATTGAGATATCAAAGTAAATTGTGTGAACCAATGGTTGATGAACTCCTTGATAGGATCATGGAGGAAGCTCATAGCTCCAGATATTCCAGTCATCCAGGCTCCACAAAGATGTATCGCGATTTGAGAGAAGTGTATTGGTGGAATGACATGAAGAAGGGTATTGCAGAATTTGTTGCTAGGTGTACAAATTGCCAGCAATTGAAAGTCGAGCACCAAAGGCCCGGTGGTTTGGCGCAGAATATAGAACTTCCTGTCACGATCCAAGCCTAGGGCTTAGACGTGACATGGCGAATGAGGAACCCGAAGGAACCCCAAACAAGCCTCTCAAACTTGTCATCACACTTCATCGGTCGCGGAAGTACATTCAACATTAAATAACGGGAATTAAGGACTAAGGGCAAATCATTTCAAAATAACATCATAGAATAAGAGTCAAACTCATTTACAAAATACTTGTCCAACGCACACCTCTACATACATAGATAGGATGGGGGCCATGACATACTACCGGCTCCCCTCATAGTCAAAATACAATTGCAAGCTAAAGTCTCAAAACATAGGAGTAGGAAACATAACATAGCCCTCGAATCATTGAGGACTCGCTAACAAACTCGGATAAGCACCGTACTAGCCACGTGGATGGAGAGAAGGATCAAGAGTAGCTCCGGTCCCTACATGGTGACATCATGTAGGCAAAATATGCGTTAGTACTTTGTAATGTACTAAGTATGCGGGATGCAATATAACAATAGACAAGGACACAATCGAAATGCAAGAAATAGTTCCATAGGCATAATGAATAACAATATGAGGATGCATGATCAAAGTGACGTCAAAACATGTTTAAGTAGATCTATACTAATAGTAGATATCATATGTGTGTGCATAATCCAACCAATCTATAACCCCAACTTAGGATGGGGGATGTCGTTCGCACCGGGACACCCTGGTGGCAAGGTATAAAGCCCTCACATGGTTGATGTTGGTCACACCCCAAACATCCTAGGTGGTGAGGTATAAAGCCCTCACATGGTTGATGTTAGTCACACCCCAAGCATCCTAGGTGGTGAGGTATAAAACCCTCACATGGTTGATGTTGGTCACACCCCAAGCATCCTAGGTGGTGAGGTATAAACCCCTCACATGGTTATGCGGTTCTTTTCCCCCGGACCGGGCATGGTCATGAAACACTTTATATAGGAAATTCACATTAGGCTCTAATGCAATCTCATGTATGGAATGAACATATACACTAGCTTAGTTTGTCATCAACACATCTCTGGAATGCCATACATCTCATAACTCAAGCCTTAAAGCATCAATTCATCAATTCTCCATAATTGGACATTTTGTCAAACACCTTGAAGGCATGTAATGGGGTCAAAGAGCAGGGAAAATAGGGTAGTAGTTATGCAGCAAAACCAGTGAACAACCTGCAACAACGCCTTTTAACACCCACAAGACCACATGAAAAATCTCCACATCAATTCCAAGTTTAGATTCAAGTTCTAGAGCCACAACATGCTCGAAACAACCACTTTTCATACTAGAATTCACTGTGCAGGAAATTTATACAAGGAACAAGACTAATTTATGAATTTCAACTTAAACCATAAATTAGTGAGTATAATAGAGTTTAGGCATTGTGGGTGGAAGGACCATGAGTTCAACACCACATACCTTGAGTTTTTATGAAGGTCTTGAGAGTGTCTTCAATGGAAGCTTGGAACTTGGAGCAAGAATCTCTTCAATCTTGAGGAAGGTTTTGGATTAGGGTTCTTGAGAGAAAATGTGTCTAAGTATGGGAGAGGTATTTTGGGAATTTTTTTTTAGAGATGGGAATTGAATTAATGCTATATAGGAAATAAAATATGTCCTTGGAGAAAAAAAAATGGGTCCAACACTTAGAAAAAAAAAAAAGAGGCTTATGAACAAGAATTCGCTCTCTGGAAATTGCATTTCCTGCACGGACGGATTTTACCAAAATTGGCATAACTTCTTCGTCCGAACTCCGAATGAGGTGAAACGAAGTGCGTTGGGTAGCTAACTCAAAGGGCTTTCCATGGATATGTTATGGGCCACCCAATTATTTGTGTGCTAGGAGATATGACCCTTCAAAGTAGACCTCGAAAAGGCTTTCCTTGGAAATTTCGGATTTTGATACGGTTGCTCTAAAATTTGGGTTAGACCCATTTCCCACTCAATTTGACCCCCTAAACAAGAATATGAAGTCGGATTTTCGAAAAAATGAAATGGATTTTTAGATATAGCTAAAACAAGTTTTCGGTAACTTCTGAAGCACATTTTTAGGATCTTTTTGGGTCGTTTCAATATCTCCCCTTTGGGAACATTCGTCCCCGAATGTGGAAGAGACGTACAAGGCAAGACTTAGTAAGAACATATCAGCTCCAACATGAATGCAAAAATTTTATTTAAACATCACTTCAAGATTTCAAAACTTAGTGTAAAGCATCCATAACTCATCAATTTAAACATATTTGCACATGAATGATCTAGGGGCTGAAATGTAAGACTCAATGGAGTACAAAGGACTTGATTTAATACCTTAGGCTTGAGTGGAGTTGAATAGATAAGGATAACGTCCTTGCATGTCCGCTTCGGCCTCCCAAGTAGCACTCTCCCCTTGTTGATTTCTCCAAAGCACCTTAACGGACGCCACTTCTTTGTTCCTCAACCCCTTAACTTGTCTATCTAAGATCTGAACCGGGACTTCTTTATACGTCAAATTATCTTCTACAACACCCACAACCTCAAGAGGTACAATAGTGTTAGGATCACCAACACATTTCCTCAACATCGATACATGGAATACCGGATGAACTAATTCCATCTCCTTGGGCAACCCCAACTCATAGGCTACTTTACCAACTCTTCTTATTACCTCATAAGGACCGACATACCTAGGACTTAATTTCCCCTTCTTACCAAAACGAACCACACCTTTCATTGGAGAAACTTTCAAATAAACCCAATCACCCACTTTGAATTCAAGATCCCTTCTCCTCACATCAGCATAAGACTTTTGACGACTTTGGGCTATTTTCAACCTCTCCCTAATCATCCTTACCTTCTCAAGAGCATCCAT
Source organism: Solanum commersonii (assembly GCA_029007595.1). NCBI lineage: Eukaryota > Viridiplantae > Streptophyta > Magnoliopsida > Solanales > Solanaceae > Solanum > Solanum commersonii. The sequence continues at coordinate 29,428 of JAJTWQ010000617.1, forward strand.
GACCAGATTCGGACCCAACAAGGCCACCTCTCCAACTTCAAACCACCCAATCGGTGATCTACACCGTCTACCATAAAGTGCCTCAAAAGGAGCCATACCGATACTAGAATGATAACTATTGTTGTATGCAAACTCAATCAAAGGAAGATGATCATCCCAACTACCTTTCAACTCCAAGACACAAGCTCTAAGCATATCCTCCAAGGTTTGAATTGTTCTTTCGGCTTGGCCATCCGTTTGAGGGTGGAAGGCCGTGCTAAGCTTTACCTTTGTACCAAGACCCCTTTGGAAAGATTTCCAAAAGTGAGAAGTGAATTGGGCACCACGATCTGAGATGATAGACAAGGAAATCCCATGCAACCTTACCAATTCATGAATGTACAACTTGGCATACTCTTCAGCCCCGTAAGTAGTTTTAACTGGTAGGAAATAAGCCGACTTTGTCATCCGATCAACCACCACCCAAACCGAATCAAAACCTCTTCTAGTCTTGGGCAAGCCCACTACAAAATCCATGTTGATTTCTTCCCACTTCCAAGTAGGTATCTCAATGTCTTGAGTTAGGCCACCCGACCTTTGATGTTCGGCCTTGACTTATTGACAACTATGGCAACCCGAAACAAATTTTGCAATGTCCTTCTTCATACCGCCCCACCAATACACATCCCTCAAGTCTCTATACATCTTTATTGACCCCGGATGAATAAAATAAAAAGAATTATGAGCCTCATCAAGGATTCTTTCCCTCACACCATCCACACAAGGAACACATAATCTACCTTGGTACCTAAGGGCACCATCTCCCCCTTGGGAGAAAACCTCCACCTTACCACTACTCACCGAAGCCTTTAATTCCACCAAAAAGAAGGATCAAGGTCTTGCTTGGCTATCACCTCATCAACCAAGGAAGACCTTGAACCATCAACAACAACTACTCCTCCACTATCAACCCCTTCTAACCTAACTCCCAATTTGGCCAACCGATGGACCTCCTTAGCCAACTTTTTACTACCTTCCTCCACATGAGCCAAGCTACCCATGGACACTCTACTCAATGCATCCACCACCACATTAGCTTTCCCCGGATGATAGTGAACACTCATATCATAATCCTTAAGGAACTCTAACCATCTCCTTTGTCTCAAGTTAAGATCTTTTTGCGTGAACATATATTGGAGACTCTTATGGTCGATGAAGATATCAACATGCACCCCATACAAATAGTGACGCCAAATCTTTAAAGCAAAAATCATGGCGGCCAATTCAAGATCATGGGTTGGGTAATTCTTTTTATGAACCTTAAGTTGCCTAGAAGCATAGGCTATAACCTTACCACTTTGCATCAACACACAATCCAAACCAATACGGGAAGCATCACAATAAACAACAAAACCTTCTAACCCATCTGAAAGTGACAAAATAGGAGCGGACACAAGCCTTTCTTTCAAAGTTTGGAAGCTTTCCTCACACTCATCCGACCACACAAATTTAGCCTTCTTTTGAGTCAACTTAGTCATAGGAGAAGCAAGAGAAGAAAACCCTTTCACAAATCTCCTATAATAATCCGCTAAACCCAAGAAACTCCTTATATCTGACGGGGTCAAAGGTCTAGGCCAATTCCTAATAACATCAGTCTTTTTAGGATCCACCTTAATACCATCCCCCGACACCACATGGCCTAAGAAAGCAACTTCCTTCAACCAAAACTCATACTTTTCATATTTAGCGTACAACTTCTCTTTCCTCAATCTTTGGAGTACAACCTTCAAGTGACCCATGTGCTCTTCCTCACCCCGGGAATAGATCAAGATGTCATCTATAAACACCACCACAAAAGAATCAAGGTAGGGTTTGAAGACCCTATTCATCAAATCCATAAAGATAGCCGGAGCATTAGTCAACCCGAAAAACATCACCACAAACTCATAGTGCCCATACCTAGTACGAAAGGCCGTCTTGGGAATATCACACTCCCTCACCTTCACTAGATGATACCCGGACCAAAGATCAATCTTAGAGAAGTGACTAGCCCCATGCAATTGGTCAAATAAATCGTCAATCCTTGGAAGAAGATACCTATTCTTGACGGTGACCCTATTAAGTTGTCGATAATCAATACACATTCTAAGAGACCCATCTTTCTTCTTCACAAACAAAACCGGAGCACCCCATGGAGAATGACTAGGTCTAATAAACCCCTTCTCTAACAAATCTTTTAATTGCTCTTTCAACTCCGCCGGGGCCATACGGTAAGGGGAAATAGAAATAGGTTGAGTATCGAGAAGGAGGTCTATACCAAAACCTATCTCCCTTTCGGGAGGGACACCGGGAAGGTCTTTTGGGAAGACATCTAGAAACTCATTAACAACCGGAATAGACTTAATAGGAGGGACTTTAGACTCCACATCATTGACTCTCACAATATGGTACAAGTACCCTTTGGAAATCAACCTATGGGCTTTAATGCAAGAAATGAATTTCCCCTTCACCACAACATCCCGACTCTCCCACTCAAGGACGGGTTCATTAGGAAATCGAAACTTGACTTTACGAGTCCTACAATCAATAGAAGCATAATATGCATGCAACCAATCCATCCCAAGAATAACATCAAAATCCACCATGTTCAACTCAACAAGATCACAAGGCAACAACTTATTCAATATGCAAACCGGACAATTTCTATATACTTTTCTAGCAACAATAGAGACACCAATGGGAGTAGATACTTCATATGATTTATGCAACAATTCCGACTCGACATGAAATTTTCTAGAAACTAAGGGGGTAACAAAGGAAAGGGTGGCACCTGGATCAATCAAAGTATAAACATCAAAATCAAAGATTTGCAACACACCGGTCACCACATCGGGAGTCTCATTAACACCTTGTCTACCATGCAAAGCATAAAATCGATTGTGCCTTGGGGCACCACTTTGAGAAGCACCTCTACCCAAAGGAGTAGTGTTAGCATTTCGGACCTTGTTGCGGATCTTGGGACACTCAAACCTCTTGTGACCCACTTCTCCACATTCAAAGCAAGCACCCTAACCCTTCATGCAAGGACCACCATACTTCTTCCCACACTTAGGGCATACATCCATAGAACCCACTTCACCTCCCCCTTGAGGTCTAGGAACATTGATAGCAAATCCCCGGTTGACATAAGGGTTTCCTCGGCCTTGATGAAATCTAGCACCCTTAGGGAACCTATTCTCCAATCGGGCCTTCTTGGCCTCGTGCCCCCTTCTCTTCCTCAATTTCTCCTCCTCCATTTGCTCGGCATAAGTCATCAATCGAGACAAATCCATATCTCCAATGAGCATAGCGGACCGACACTCCTCACTAACCAAGTCGAATACACCCATCACAAATTTGTTCATCCTCGACCTAGAGTCGGCCACCAAGTGAGGTGCATACTTGGAGAGTTGGACAAATTTGAGGGCATACTCCCTCACACTCATAGCTCCTTGCTTCAAGTTCATGAACTCCACCAACTTTGCCTCCCTAAGCTCAGGAGGGAAGAACCTATTAAGGAAAGCAATTTTAAACTCCTCCCACAACACCACATAGCCATTACCTTTCTCACCCTTCTATTGATCAAACCAAATTTGAGCAACCCCCTTGAGTTGGTAGGCCGCCAACTCCGCCTTCTCACAAGCACCAACATCCATAATGGTCAAGATTTTGCATACCTCATCGATGAACTCTTGCGGGTCCTCATCCACCTTTGAACCATGGAAGACCGGAGGGTTCATCCTCATGAAATCTCTCACCCTTTCCCCCCGGGGTGGTAGCTCGAGGAGCTTGGGCTCCTTGTTGCACTTGGTTAGCTACCACTTGTGCAAGCATGGTAAGTGCATCTCAGAGCTCACCATTAGTGGGTGGCTCTTGGGTGATCGGGACTGTCTTCCCCTCATGTTTGGCATGATGATCTAGCAATCCAAAGAACAAGCGTTAGGGAGGAATCACCTTTTATTACACTCTAAGCACGACATAGAACATGAAGAAGGGAAACCTTTCCTAAAACGTTTGTAGCCTCCCATTCATAGTCGTCGCGCGCTCACAACCATGATTAGGACTCTACTCAACGCGGTGTGTTGGACTCAGAGGATTTAACAACCTAGTGCTCTGATACCAAGCTTGTCACGACCCAAGCCTAGGGCCTAGACGTGACATGGCGAATGAGGAACCCGAAGGAACCCCAAACAAGCCTCTTAAACTTGTCATCACACTTCATCGGTCGCGGAAGTACATTCAACATTAAATAACGGGAATTAGGGACTAAGGGAAAATCATTTCAAAATAACATCATAGAATAAGAGTCAAGCTCATTTACAAAATACTTGTCCAATGCACACCTCTACATACATAGATAGGACGGGGGCCATGACATACTACCGGCTCCCCTCATAGTCAAAATATAATTGCAAGCTAAAGTCTCAAAACATAGCCCTCGAATCATTAAGGACTAGCCAACAAACTCGACTAAGCACCGTACTAGCCACGTGGATGGAAAGAAGGATCAAGAGTAGCTCCGGTCCCTACATGGTGACATCATGTAGGCAAAATATGCGTTAGTACTTTGTAATGTACTAAGTATGCGGGGTGCAATACAATAATATACAAGGACACAATCGAAATGCAAGAAATAGTTCCATAGGCATAATGAATAACAATATGAGGATGCATGATCAAAGTGACGTCAAAACATGTTTAAGTAGATCTATACTGATAGTAGATATCATATGTGTGTGCATAATCCAATCAATCTATAACCCCAACTTAGGATGGGGAATGCCGTTCACACCCGGACACCCTGGTGGCAAGGTATAAACCCCTCACATGGTTGATGTTGGTTACACCCCAAACATCCTAGGTGGTGAGGTATAAAGCCCTCACATGGTTGATGTTAGTCACACCCCAAGCATCCTAGGTGGTGAGGTATAAACCTCTCACATGGTTGATGTTGGTCACACCCTAAGCATTATAGGTGGTGAGGTATAAACCCCTTACATGGTTATCCGGTTCTTTTCCCCCGGACCGGGCATGGTCATGCAACACTTTATATAGGAAATTCACATTAGGCTCTAATGCAATCTCATGTATGGAATGAATATATACACAAGCTTAGTTTGTCATCAGCACATCTCGGAATGCCATACATCTCATAACTCAAGCCTTAAAGCATCAATTCATCAATTCTCCATAATTGGACATTTTGTCAAACACCTTGAAGGCATGTAATGGGGTCAAAGAGCAGGGAAAATAGGGTAGTAATTATGCAGCAAAATCAGTGAACAACCTGCAACAACGCCTTTTAACACCCACAAGACCACATGAAAAATCTCCACATCAATTTCAAGTTTAGATTCGAGTTCTAGAGCAACAACATGCTCAAAACAACCACTTTTCATGCTAGAATTCACTGTGCAGGAAATTCATACAAGAAACAAGACTAATTTATGAATTTCAACTTTAACCATAAATTAGTGAGTAGAATAGAGTCTAGGCACTATGGGTGGAAGGACCCTTGAGTTCAACACCACGTACCTTGAGTGTTTATGAAGGTCTTGAGAGTGTATTCAATGGAAGCTTGGAACTTGGAGCAAGAATCTCTTCAATCTTGAGGAAGGTTTTGGATTAGGGTTCTTGAGAGAAAATGTATCTAAGTATGGGAGAGGTATTTTGGGAAATTTTTTTTAGAGATGGGAATTGAATTAATGTTATATAGAAAATAAAATATGTCCTTGGAGAAAAAAAATGGGTCCAACACTTAGAAAAAAAATGAGGCTTATGAACAGTAAATTCGCTCTCTGGAAATTGCATTTCCTGCACGGACGGATTTTACGAAAATGGGCATAACTTCTTCGTCCGAACTCCGAATGAGGTGAAACAAAGTGCGTTGGTTAGCTAACTTAAAGGGATTTCCATGGATATGTTATGGGCCACCCAATTATTTGTGTTATAGGAGATATGAACCTCCAAAGTAGACCCTCGAAAAAGGCTTCACTTGGAAATTTCGGATTTTGATACGGTTGCTCTAAAAATTTGGTTAGACCCATTTCGCACTCAATTTGACCCCCTAAACAAGAATATGAATTCAGATTTTCAAAAAAACGAAATGGATTTTTAGATATAGCTAAAACAAGTTTCCAGTAACTTCCGAAGCACATTTTTAGGAACTTTTTGGATCGTTTCACTTCCAGAATGGCAGTGGGAGATGATTAATTTGAATTTTATCACAGGTTTGCCAAGGTCTCACAGAAAATATGATTTTCTTTGGGTAAGTGTCGATAGAATGACAAAATCATCCCACTTTTTATCGGTAAAGACTATCTATTCGGTAGAAGATTATTCTTAGCTATATATTCAAGAAGTGGTAAGACTCCATGGAGTTCCGGTCTCCATTATTTCAAATAGAGGTGCACAATTTACTGCACAGTTCTGGAAATCTTTCCAGAAAGGTTTGGGTTCGTAGGTGAATTTAAGTACTACCTTTCATCCTCAGAAAGATGGGCAAGCAGAGTGCACTATTCAAACCTTAGAAGACATGTTGAGGGCTTGTGTGATTGATTTCAACGGAAATCGGGATGATCACCTACCTCTCATCGAGTTTGCTTACAACAACAGTTTTCACTCTAGCATCCAAATGGCTTTATATGAAGCTCTTTATGGGAGAAGATTTTTATATCTTGCAATTCAAATTAATTATGAAGAAGCTTATATTTGGAAATAGTCTTTTTTTTTTGGAAAGAATGCAAATCTGGAAATTTAGTTAAGTATGGAAAAAAAAGTGAGTTTTGGTCAACTTCAAACGGTCTTAACTCCTAGATCAGGATGAGTTTTCTGTATTTCCAGTTATGTTTGGAAAGTTCTTGGAATGATCGTTGCAACGCCACCGAGTTTGCGCGATTTTGAGTTCGTATGGGTGAGTTATGCCCATTGGAAGTTAGGCTGTTGGGATAAGGGAAGTTCAATCCGAATTTTTAAGGATAGTTTGGTCTTTTCCCTAACCATTTCTTTTGGTTATATTAAGGGTATAAGCTGATTTTACATCATTTTTCCCTTTTAAAAAATGAGAGTTAGGGTTTTAAGAGAAAAGGAGAGAAGAGGAGAAAAGAGAAAAAGAAGCAATGTTCGTCAAGATCATCGTGGATTTCATCGGGGGTGATCCCTACTAAGGTATGTGAGATCACATAGGGTGGGGTTGGTTTAGTCCCCCACACGCCAAACTTGTTTCAATTCCGAGAAAAGAGAAAAAGATTGGTTGTGTTTTGTTGAATTCTTGTGGTTGTGTTGAAGTTTCTTATTGATTTGGTACATGTTTCAGGGTGTAATTTCGAGTTGCCTTTTTGGCCAGATTTTATCATTTAAGTTGCTTTATGATCTTTTATTGCGTTGAGTTGTTCCACTGAGTTAAGTAGTTAGGCCAAGGGTTCTCTTGGGGCCATCAATAGTCTTCGAGTGCCACTCCCACGCAGGGTGTAGGCTCGGAGCGTGACAAACTTGGTATCAGAACACAGAGTTCAAAGGTCCTAGGGAGTCTATGAAGCCGTGTCTGTAGAGTCCTTGTTATCGGTGTGAAGCACGCCATATCTATAATTAGGAGGCTGCAATATTTAGGAAATTTTTCACTTCCTTCATATCCATCTCGTGCGTTAGAGTTTATCTCTTAAAGTTTCCCTCTAATTCGTGCTTGTGCGTGTTTCAGATAACCATGCCTCCATGAAGAGCTATCAGAGGGTGTCCTGCTGGGTGTAATGTTGAGGAGCAAGAGTTACCTTATGCACCTGAAGTGCACCCTCAAGGGGAAGTTACTAATGCTGAGTTTAGAGAGGCAATTAGGATACTGAGTCACGTTGTAACTAACCAGATTGGTCAGCAAAGGGGAGCTCGACATGAAAGAGTTGACACTATAAGGATTCGTGAGTTTTTGGGGATGAATCCTCCGAGTTTCATGGGTTTGAGCTCTACTGAGGATCCAGAGAACTTCATTAAAGAGCTGAAGAAGGTATTTGACGTGATGCATGTGGCAGATATTGAGCGAGTTGAACTAGCTATGTATCAATTGAAGGATGTTGCGAGAACTTGGTTCGACCAGTGGAAAGGGGGCAGAGCTGAGGATGCACCACCTGCGAGTTAGGCCTGTTTTGAGGAAGCTTTCTTGGGGAATTTCTTTCCTCGAGAATTGAAAGAGACTAGGGTATGTGAGTTTCGTACACTTAAGCAGGAGTCTTTGAGTGTTCATGAGTATGGGTTGAAGTTCACAAAACTATCCCGTTATGCTCCGGAGACGGTTGTGGACATGAGGAGTAGAATGAGCTTATTTGTTGCGGGGCTGTCTCGTCTGTCGAGTAAGAAAGGTAGGGCTGCAATGCTTATCGGGAACATGGACATATCAAGGTTGATGGTTTATGTGCAGCAGGTTGAGGAAGAGAAGCTGAGGGACAGGGAAGAGTTCAGAAATAAGAAAGCTAAGACTGAAAATGAGTCCGGGCAGCAGAAAAGTAATGTGAACTGTTTGTCCTTTCAACAAAGGCAAAAGGGACCTGCTCCATCATCTGCTAGGGAACCTGCACCCAGATACAGAGGTGAGTATAATGGCCAGAATTCAAAGAACTTCAAGGCTAGATCAGCACTGTCCCCAGGTAGTGTGGCACAAGGAGGTAGTTTGACCCCTGGATGTGCTAGGTGTGGTAGAACCCACCCTGGTAAATGTCGTGATGGCCAGACATGTTATTTTAAGTGTGGAAAATAGGGTCAATTCATGAAAGAGTGCCTTAAGAACAGGCAAGGTAGTGGAAATCTAGGCAATAGGCCCCAGTCTTCACCAGTTGCTCCCCTAGATAGGACGACACCTAGAGGAGCTACTTCTGGTACTGGCGGAGGAGTAAACAACCACTATGCAATCACCAATCGCCATGAGCAAGAGAACTCTCAAGATATTGTCACTGGTATGATCAAAGTCTTTGCTTTTGATGTGTATGCTTTGCTAGACCAAGGAGCAAGTTTATCTTTTGTAACCCCTTACGTTGCAAATAAGTTTGATGCTCTTACTGAAAGACTTTGTGAACCCTTTTGTGTTTCTACACCTGTTGGGAAGTCTATTCTAGCAGAAAGAGTCTATCGTGATTGTCCTGTTTTCATCAATCACAAGAGCACCATGGATAATTTAGTTGAGTTAGACATGGTAGTTTTCGATGTCATTCTAGGTATGGACTGGCTTCACACCTGTTATGCATCAATAGATTGTAGAACTCGAGTGGTTAAGTTTCAATTTCCAAATAAGCCAGTCATTGAGTGGAGTAGTATTCAGCACTGCCTAAGGGTCGTTTCATTTCGTACCTTAAGGTGAGAAAGTTAGTTTTGAAGGGTTGTATCTATCACTTAGTTCGAGTTAATGACTCTAGTGTTGAGATACCTCCCATTCAGTCAGTTCCTATAGAAAGAGAGTTTCCAGAAGTTTTTCTTGATGATCTACCCGGAGTTCCTCCTGAGAGAGAAATAGATTTTGGCATAGACATCATTCCAGGTACTCGTCCTATATTTATTCTATCATATAGAATGGCACCAGTAGAGTTGAAAAAGTTGAAGGAGCAGTTGAAAGATCTGCTAGATAAAGGTTTCATTCGACCAAGTGTCTCACCTTGGGACGCTCCGGTTTTGTTTGTGAGAAAGAAAGATGGTTCCCTTAGGATATGTATAGACTACCGCCAGTTGAAAAAGGTTACCATCAAGAATAAGTATCTTCTTTCGAGGATTGATGATCTTTTAGATCAGCTTCAGGGTGGCACCTATTTTTCGAAAATTGACCTCAAATCAGGCTATCATCAATTAAGAGTAAGGGAATGTAATATTCCAAAGACAGCTTGCAAAGACAGATATGGCCATTATGAGTATTTTGTTATGTCCTTTGGTTTGACCAATGCACCAACACCATTCATGGACCTTACAAATAGAGTCTTCAAACCTTTTTTAGATATGTTTGTTATCGTCTTCATTGATGACATACTAATTTATTCAAGGAATGAAGAAGATCATGCTAGTCATCTCAGAATAGTTCTTCAGACTTTGAAAGATAAGGAGTTGTATGTCAAGTTCTCTAAGGAAGCTTGTGAGAAAAACTTTCAGGAATTGAAAAAGAGGTTGACTATTGCCCCAGTTTTGACTTTACCAGAAGGTACTAAAGGTTTTGTGGTGTATTGTGATGCATCTAGAATATGTTTGGGTTGTGTCTTAATGCAGAATGGCAAGGTTATAGCTTATGCCTCCAGACAGTTGATGATTCATGAGAAGAACTTCCCAACCCATGACTTAGAGTTGGCTGCTATAGTATTCAGTTTGAACATATGGCGTCATTATTTGTATGGTGTGCATGTTGATGTATTCACTAATCACAAGATTCTTTAATATGTGCTCACTCAGAAAGAGCTTAATCTCAGACAAAGGAGATGGTTAGAACTACTCAAGGATTATGACCTGAATATTCTTTACCACCCATGTAAGGATAATGTTGTTGCTGATTCTTTAAGCAGGTTGTCTATGGGTATCACTACCCATATTGAATAAAGAAAGAGAGAGTGAGCAAAAGATGTGCACAGATTAGCACGGCTTTGAGTCAGACTTATGGATTCCACAGAAGGAGGAATAGCAGTGAAAAACGTGGCCGAGTCATCATTAGTGTCAGAAGTGAAAGGGAAACAAGACCAAGATTCCATTTTGCTTGAGTTGAAGGAAAATGTTCAAAAGCAAAAAGTATTAGGTTTTGAACAAGGGAGATGGTGTATTGTGATATCAAAGTAGATTGTGTGTACCTATGGTGGATGGATTCCAAAGAAGATTATAGAGGAAGGTCATAGCTCCGGATATTCCATTCATCGGCTTCCAAAGATGTATCGTGACTTGAGAGAAGTTTATTGGTGGAATAGCATGAAGAAAGGCATTGCTGAATTTGTTGCTAAGTGTCCAAACTGCCAGCAAGTGAAAGTTGAACACCAAAGACCTGGCGGTTTGGCTCAGAAGATAGAACTTCCGAAATGGAAGTGGGAGATGATCAACATGGATTTCATCACAGGATTGCCAAGGTCTCACATACAACATGATTCTATTTGGATAATTGTCGAAAGAATGACAAAATCAACCCATTTTCTGCCGGTAAAGACTACCCATTCGGCAGAAGATTATGCCAAGTTATATATTCAAGAGGTGGTGAGACTTCATGGAGTCAGTCTCCATTATTTCGAATAGAGGTGCACAATTTATTTTCCGATTTGGAAATCTTTTCAGAAAGGCTTGGGTTCAAAAGTGAACTTAGGTACTGCGTTTCATCCTCAGACTAATGGGTAAGCAGAGAGCACTATTTAGACTTTAGAAGATATGTTGAGGGCTTGTGTGATTGATTTCAAAGGTAATTGGGATGATCACCTACCTCTCATTGAGTTTGCCTACAACAACAGTTATCACTCTAGCATCTAAATGGCTCCATATGAAGCTCTTTATGGGAGAAGATGTAGATCTCCTATTGGATTGTTTGAAGTTGGTGAAGCATGGTTGATAGGACCAGATTTAGTTCACCAAGCTATGGAGAAGGTGAAAGTGATTCAAAAAAGGTTGAAAACGGCACAGAGTCGTCAAAAAAAAATCTTACACTAATGTTAGGAGAAGGGCGTTAGAGTTCGAAGTAGATGATTTGGTATATTTGAAAGTTTCACCCATGAAGGGGGTTATGAGGTTTGGTAAGAAGGGGAAACTTAGTCTCCGGTATATTGGACCTTACCGTATAGCCAAGAGGATTGGCAATGCTGCTTATGAGTTGGAGCTACCACAGGAGCTAGCAATGGTTCATCCGGTATTTCACATCTCCATGTTGAAGAAGTGCATGGGCGATCCTTCATTAATTCTACCAACTAAAAATATTAGGATCAAGGATAGCTTATCTTATGAGGAGATTTCTGTTCAGATTTTAGATCGCCAAGTTCGCAGGTTGAGAACAAAAGATGTAGCATCAGTCAAGGTCCTTTGGAGGAACCAATTTATTAAGGAAGCTACTTGGGAAGCTGAAGAGGATATGAAGAAGAGATATCCACATCTCTTTGAATCCGGAGGAAATGCAGATCAAGGTACTAATTTCCTTTTTAGTGCTCTTTAAATTATAGTGAGCATGTTGTTGTTGTTTGCATTTTGCTTATTGGGTCTTTGAGTTTGAGGTTACACCGTTAGCCTAGTAAAAGTAATCTCATTCGAGGACAAATTTTCCCAAGGGGAAGATATTGTGATATCTTGCAATTCGAATTAACTATGAAGAAGCTTATAATTAGAAATAGTCTTTTTTTTTTTGGAAAGAATGCAAATATGGAAATGTAGTTAAGTATGGAAAAAAAGTGAGTTTTGGTCAACTTCAAACGGTCATCACTCCTACCTCAGGATAATTTAGGTGTATTTCCAGTTATGTTTGGAAAGCTCTTGGAATGATCTTTGCAATGCCGCCGAGTTTGCACAATTTCGAGTTCGTATAAGTGAGTTATGCCCTTTGGAAGTTGGGCTGTTGGGATAAGGGAAGTTCAATCCGAATTTTTAAGGGTAGTTTGCTCTTTTCCCTAACCATTTCTTTTGGTTATATTAAGGGTCTAAGCTGATTTTGTATCATTTTTCCCTTTTAAAAAGTGAGAGTTAGGGTTTTGAGAGAAAAGGAGAGAATAGGAGAAAAGAGAAAAAGAAGCAAGGTTCGTCAAGATCGTTGTGGATTTTGTCGGGGGTGATCCCTTCTAAGGTATGTGAGATCACATAGTGTGGGGTTGGTTTAGTCCCCCACACGCCAAACTTGTTTCAATTCCGAGAAAAGAGAAAAAGATTGGTTGTGGTTTGTTGAATTCTTGTGGTTGTGTTGAAGTTTCTTGTTGATTTGGTACATGTTTCCGGTGTAATTTTAAGTTGCCTTTTAGGCCAGATTTTATCATTTAAGTTACTTTATGATATTTTATTGCATTGAGTTGTTCCGTTGTGTTAAGTAGCTAGGCTAAGGGTTCGCTTGGGACCAACAATGGTCTTCGAGTGCCAGTCCCGCCTAGGGTATAGGCTCGAGGCGTGACAGAGATTCAGATCTTATATTAGATGGTTTGAAGTTGGTGAAGCAAGGTTGATAGGACCAGATTTAGTTCATCAAGCTATGGAGAAAGCGAAAGTAATTCAAGAGAGATTTAAAACAACCTGAGTCATGAAATCCTCACTTAGTGTTAGGAGAAGGCGTCGAGTTAGTAGATGATTGGGTATATTTGAAACTTCACACATGAATGGTGTTATGAGGTTTGGTAAGAAGGAAAGCTTAGTCCCCGATATATTGGACCTTTTTGCATAGCGAAAAGGATTGGTAGTGTAACTACGAGTTGGAACTACCACGGGAATTAGCGGAAGTTCATCGGTATTTCACATTTACATGTTGAAGAAGTGCATGGAATATCCTTCATTGATAGTACAAGGCGAAAATGTGGGGATTAAAAGAAAATTTATCTTATGAGGAGATTCCGGTTCGATTTTTAGATCCTTGAGTTCGCAAGTTTAGAACAAAAAGAAGTTGCCTCCAATCAAAGTCCTTTGGAGGAACCAATT
>JAJTWQ010000618.1:0-42479 GCA_029007595.1 Solanum commersonii
TTCCACATAGAAGATCTTATAACTTATAATTGACTGGGTGCATGATTACAATAACATAATCTTCCCCATAACTATCTCATTTCATTAGATCACTGAACCTCTGCATACTTTCCTCTAACTTTGGGAACTTTCACTACTACTGCTCATAATTTCATAAGTCATGCTACCTTTTTGGATAACAATACTACCCAATCTCTAAACATAGTTCCTCATAAGTATCTTAGCTGAGACAGGGCATTAGAGAAGAGAGTACATCTCGCTTTTTAGCTTGACCATACTATTCATATGAACATGAGTGCATTCCTTTGAAACTCAACATTTAACTCAATCTTGGTCTTCTCTCAAGACCCTATAGAGTCTCATGACTTTCTCAATAATTTGCTTAGAGCAACTCATCGATAAAGAACTGACTTTGCTTTTCTACCACCTCTAGTATGAAGGGTAGTCGAAGAGTTAGAATAAGTCTCTATTGCATAGCTATATTACAAAATTAAGAGTATCAAAAAAGGGAAACTTCTCTTAAATGTATGTAGTCCCTCATTTATATAAATGGGGCCATCACAACCATAATTAAAATCCTAGTGACATGACTTCATAGACACCCTAGGAAACTTGAACTCTCTACTCTCATACCAAGTTTGTCACGACCCGAGTCTACACCCTGGACGTGGCTGACACTCGAGAACCATTTCTAGTCCCCAAGAAAACCCTCATCATGGCTGATTACAAAGGGAGGACTAACTCAAGCATAGAAAATCTTAAAAACTGAATTTAATTTCAGCAAACTTAAATACTTAACCTTTTAAAAGTCTGTACAATACTCAAAATAAAAGTAAATACAGAAACTCTTCAACGGTGTCTATCTATGAAGCCTCTACAATTACAGAAGGATATCAGGACAAGACCCACGACATCTCAAAATAACTAACTGTAAGATAAAAGGTAAAGTCCTCCTGATTATAAGATGGTTAACAAAAGTTGCCTGGATTATCACATGACTTCAACGAAATGCCTGTTGATTATCCTGAATACATGTATCTGATTACATGTAAATGCTTTATGAAATAATACAGGCCAAATGGCTCGGTGCATGGAATGTACGAGCATGTAAGGGGAATTCTAAAGCATAAACATAAGATTGAACTGATGGAAAAGCAACATACTTACGTCTTCTTCTCACTTAACTCAACTCAACTCAATGAAACATAATTCAACTCAACTCAGAGAAAATAGGGCTCAACTCTGTGAAACAAAGTTCTACTCAACTCAGAGAAATAGGGCTCAACTCAACAATAAGATACTCAACTATGGATACTCAAGGGTAAAGCAACAACAAAAGATGGAATATATCAAAAGTTGTAAACTTGTAGATAGCAACTCAATGTATTTAAAAAAATATAATAATACTCAATTCATATAAAAAAAATACAAAATTTCTTTGTGGGAGATTCTCTAACCGACGACCATCACTGTGAGTTATGTGATGATACAACATCGTCCAGCCCACACTACCAGAACTGTCGAGGTATAAAACCTACTACTAAGTTGATCCAATAGTCTATGCTAACAAGCAATAATGAATCATCTAAAAAGTATGACCTTTTCTACCCACGTTGGCTACATGGTTTATGGGGGCTGTGAGTTGTATGAACTCTCCCTCATATCGGTACTCAATACTACTCCTAAAAAATATACTAGCTCATATGCTGTTAAAAATAAAACTCTTTCTGTTGTTTGAGATTATTACTAAAAAATCATTCTCATAAAAGAGATGGTACTAAAACTACTCATGAAAACTCTTTACGAAATCTCACTTTCCTCTTGTCTTAAATGTTAAAACAATTACTCTTGGAAATACTTAGTTTCCGTAAATCATTTTAATGAATATGAACTCAGCTCTACTCTTCCTGAATTCAATTCTCAAGTTTTTAAAACAAGTTCAAAAATAATTTCTAAAAAGACTTCCTAAAATAAGGTTCATGTAGAATTATGGACATGAACGACTCAATCCAAGGTTTTCCATAACTATGCATAGAACTCAATACTTGGGACTTAACAACTCCATAATTGAAGGAGTTAATGATACTACTCATCTCAAGAATGCTCGACTTGGAGGTTTCATGCAGAATAATGGGCATGAACTACTCAACTTAAGAACTCTATGATACTCCTCATCTCAAAACTGCGCAACTTATAGGGTTCATACGAAATTATGGGCATGAGCTACTCTACTCAAGGTCTTTCATGGGTAACACGTAGTAGTTCCATTATTAGGGGTAAAACCCAAAATGATTAGGAACTCAATACTTAAGACTTAAGACTTGAAGATACTGCTCTTCTCAAAGATACTCAAATTATGGAGTTCATGCAAAATTTATGGTCACGAACGACTTGTCTCAAGGATATCAATAATATTGTATACTCATTAATGCATTCTCCTCATTCTCATACTCACTTACTCAAGTCTTGAAACAGTTTAAAAGTTATTGTAAAAGAATCCTCGAAAAAACTCAAAGGGACATTCTCAAAATTCACTCAGAAGAACTCTCAAGGCTTAACTCTTGACTCTACCTAGAATTTGAATTATAATTCAAGGTTATTATTGATGTTAAGAATGATTTCTCAATGTTTAGAAGTAGTTTGGAGTGTTTAGCATTAGTAGGGATTGAAGGAACCCTATTTAAAGAACTCAGACGGGCAAAACGACGAAGAAGGTATGGGGGCAGGCAATCCTGGCGAACTGAGTGGTGCAGGTCACCAGCTCTCGAACTATAGATACTCTCTGCTGGTGCAATGGTGTCCCATCCCCAGAAAACCCCAACAAATATCTTTGTTCGTTCTCTCACCCTAGTTCACCTTGATTCGAATGGTTTCTTCTCGTCTTTCTTAGAATCGAATACCCAACTTAAGTATACACAAATATACTCAAACAACCTTAAAATCAATAACTTTCATCTCAAGAATTACTCAAAACCCCAACAAAACAAGATTTAGAATGAAATCTCAAGAACTCATGAAGAACTCAACATACCCAAACTTATTGATGAAATTCATAAAAGAAACTCATGATTGGCATGTGGGTGAACGAACTAAACACTATGAAAACTTATATACCTCTAAGGATAAAATGCTTGGCAAAATCACTCAAAGAATCGCAAGAATCTTGATGAACGCCTTGAACCTTCCCTCTTTTCTCCTCTATTCTCTTCTTTTGTCTTCTTGAACTCTCTGAAAACACTAAAAGTATTTTAGGAATAAATAAAACTGATTCCAATTAGTTTAGACTCCTTAAACCTTACCAAATAAGGAAAAGACCAAAATACCCTACATATTTTTGGGCAACTTTCCTTAACTGGAGAGCTTTACTTCAAACAGACATATCTCACTCATACGAGCTCAAAAATTAGCAAGCCCAGTGGCGTTGGGAAGAGGACTCGGAGTTCTTTCATTTGATATCTTATAGGTTACCTAACTTATCTTGTACTAAAAGTTATGGTCGTTTGAAGTTGACCCAAAACTTAAAAGAACTTAGGAATGACTTGAATGAATTCTCATCTAAAACCCTAAGCATATTTGTATTTTTGAAAACTGACTCAAATCAGATTTGTCCCTAAAATATTACTAAAATTCATTTTAAGTTGATTGGGTCAGAAAAGACCAAAATACTCCTCATATTTTTAGGTAACTTTCCTTAATTAAATAGTCTGACTTCAAATGGGCATATCTCCCTCAAACGATCTTGAAAATTAGCAAACTTGGTGGTGTTGGAAAGAGGATTCCAATACCTTTAATTTGATATCTTATGGGTCTCCTAATTCATTATGTGCTAAAAGTTTTGGTCGTTTAAAGTTAACCCAAAACTTGAAAGATCCTAGGAATTACTTGAAGGAATTCTCTTTAGTTCTTTTTGGAACTCAAGGTTCTATATCTAGTGACCCTAAAACTTAAGAAAAATTTAAAGTCCTCGGTAAAATCTTACTCACAATGAGCATGATTCGAGTCTTAGCTCAAATATTTTTTTTCCAGGGGTCATTGAATATTTTGAGTTTATCAAGACATTCTGACTTACTAAACATAAAAAATATATATATTCATTACATGAGTAACATTCTGAAAATCTCTGATTACCCAAATTCACTTATGTCTGAATGATCATTAAGTCTGGAACGTCAAATTTAGTGGGGTTATATAGTCTGTTTGCGCGCACGTTATTCTGAACGAATTCCGACCACGCCATCGGAGACTTTAAAAAATAGGTAAAGCAAAAAATCGTGTGGATTATGGGTTCGCTGTGGAGTGCTCAGAGAAGTGTGAAGATCAACGTTTTGAGGTAATTTCTGCCCCAAAAAGGGCAACCCTCTTCATTTTCCCCATATATCGAATATTCGTTGCATGGTCAAATTTCTTTCATTTTGATCCTAGAATTGTGCCCCATTTTGGGGTAAAAGTTCCAAATTCCCTTTATACCCTTTTTGGGGTGTCCAATTCAGGATTCCCATCGCGGGTCCTACAATTCTATTTTAGGCCTGATTTTGGGTACAACTCCAAAAATTATGATTTTGGTGTCAAAACATTCATATTAACATTGTGCTTCTATTTTTGATAGTGTTACATCGTTCAGAGGTCGTACGGAAAGGAAAGGCTCTGGCTATGTGATTTGGAGTGCACGCGGTGGGCCTACAAGTAGGCTACGACTTCCCTCTCCTTAGATTGAGCATGGTTTAGCATTTTTATGTTGATTTGTGTGATTTTGGTGGTAATTGGTGGTTGAGCATGCTAAATTCCTAGAAATCATGACTTTGGCTCTAATTTTGGGTACTCCGGGTTACTACAGCATGTCTAATGTAATTATTGATCATTTGTACCTTGTGGTGTGCCCCTTTTATGGATTGTGTGTATATTTGAAAGCATGTTTGGCCTTAGTCTAGACTTTGACTAGCGATTGCCATAAACTTGCGTATTTTAGAGTCATTAGGCCTTGAAATCTCTCCAACATCGCTTGGGACGACTTAGCTCTATGTAGACTGATATAGCAGACTTGAGTCTGATAGTTTGGGCCTTAGCCAGGAATTAACACTGCTCTTGGAACGTTATATCCATAATTCCTTGTCTCGTCGGTCCGATATATTCAAATTCTTTGTTTGGAAGCTACTCGACGAATGTGGTTGGATACGGTTCGGGCTGGGGTGATTTATTGATGACACTCAGTTGGGGGTACTAGCGGCGAGCGAGAGAGGATTGGGGTTTGAAGAAAAACAAACACGAAGCTTCGTTCCTCTCCTTTTAGGCGAGCTACTTCGTTCCTCAGCAAAGTGTTCACTTCTTTTCGCCAGGTTTCATTCGATTTGTTGTGGATTGGATGATGGAAAAACCAGCAAGCTACAGCTTCAAAGCTTACCTTATTTAGAAAAGGAGAAAGGGCTTTTTTATAGATGTTGAGGTAGTACCCCGTGATGCTCGATTGATAACTGATCCTATTTCTAATCGACTCGTCACTACTTGTGGTTCATGTCCCAGCTCACTCCACTTGGCGGGATTCAAATCCTTGCCTTGGTATATATTGTCATGGTTCAAGTCCACCGCCACTTTTAGCCTTGGTTCAAGTACATAGCTACCTTAACCTCAATTCAAGTCCTTGGTCATATTTTATGTGGTTCAAGTCCATGATTATCCTTAACCTCGGTTCAAGTCCTTGGTCATATTTTGTGTGCTTTAAGTATAATATTATCCTAAACCTTGGTCAAGTACTTGGTCATACATTATGTGGTTCAAGTCCACGATTATCCTTAGCCTTTGTTCCAAGTCCATGGTTACTCCAAATCTCGGTTCCATTCCTTGATCCTTCATCTTTATTTGGTTTAAGGCCTTATTCCCCTACTAGCTCTGGGTAAGCTTCGGGCACATAGATTAGTTCGGTTCAGGTCTAGAAAGTTGTGGTAATCTTGGAAACTTCATCGTATCCTCTTACTTCATTTTAAGTCTCCCTTCTTTGGACTTGTCAGGCTTATGGGAGTCCGTTCGGGTTTTACTTTCATATTGTGCACGAGCGCTCCCTTCGGGTTTATGGGAGCCCGATCGGATTTAGTTAGCTACTTTCCTTCTCTTTGTGTGTTATTAGATGTTCCCTCCTACTTATTATTGTTAGTATGTTAGATTCTCGCATTTAATATTACTTTTGCTTTTCTAGCTCAATCGGCCTATGATGCCTACTGAGTACCTATTGTTTTGGAACTCATACTACACTATGCATCTATTTTTGTGATGCAGGTCCGAGCACCAGCTATCAGCATTGATTTCGAGCCATCTGGTATCATATTAGGAGACGAGGGTGAGCACATAGTGTCCTAGATTTGACCGACTCCTTCTGTATTTATATATTGACTTGTCTTTTGCTTTTTGAGAGAGTTTTGTTTTTGTGGTCCACTTTTGGGACTTGTACTCATTTTGATAGTAGCTATTTACTTGTGACTTTCAGGTTCTGGGAGGGATCTTTTAATTATATATAGTTTTGGCTTGCTTCTGCCCTGCCATTTGTGATTCTTGTTGTTATTATTATTCTGTTGTTGGGTTTAGTTTTCTACCCTCAATCCCATTACTAGCTGTTATGGGATACATGTTGGCTTTCCAACTGGTGGGTTATAGTAGCCACCATCATGACTCGAGGAATCGGGTTGTCACAAGTTTGTATCAGCCCCAAGTTCATCAGTCTCACTTGTACAGAGCTAACGTCTAGTATAGTCCTACAGATTGGTACGAATACGTTTGTGACTTATCTTCGGGAGGCTAATGATGCGGTTAGGAAGATTCCCTATTTTGTATCATTTTCGTGCATCGTATATCTAAATTTGCTTCATGGAATCTCATTTGTTTCACTCTTTCACAGGATGGCTCACACGGGTGCATGAGCGGCCAGAGTGATGCACCCTGGCCATAGATAAAGCCCTTGCTAGGGGTAGAGGCCAACCTAGAGGTCGAGGCAGGGTTGCAACACTAGCCTGAATAGAGAGAGGACTATAGAGCTGGAGCCTTAAGTAGATCATGTTCCTCCTAAGCCGGTGGGACTGGTGCCAGCCCAGCCACCACGCGCATCAGCCGCCACTTCTGACCTACAGGCGATGCTCGCCTAGATTTTAGTGACCATAGGGGGTATACAACAGCAGGCTCCAACCCCAGCTCCAACACAAGCTCTAGTTTTGGCATTGCAGGGTCAGCCTGCCTTAGTGGCTTCAGAGGTTCAGCAGCCACCGGCACTAGACGCCGCCCAGCCGGATGTTTTAGATGCGGTCATATTACTACAAGAGAAGAAGATGCTCGAGGTGTTTTTGAGTTCCTTACTACTTGTCGGGAGCAGCTACATACTTTGGGTTTGGTAGAGGTGAGAGGGGCCGACTTCACCACTTATCAGCTAGATGGGCCTGCCAGATAGTGGTGGCCTTCTTACTTGGAGACCAGGCCAGTTGGGTCCCCTCCGGTATCTTGGGTAGAGTTCTCTAAGGCATTCTTGTCTCCATTTATCCCGCGAAGCTTCAGAGATCGGCTTTGTGATGAGTTTTCAAGGTTGTAGCAGGGATGTATGACTCTGTTTGAGTATGAGGCCATATTCCACGAGCTCTCCTGTCATGCTTCTATGATCTTACCGATGGAGGTGGAGAGGGCTCGGTGTTTTGTTAGAGGATTGATGGTGTAGCTACGCATAGAGACTAAGTCCATGGTTTCAGCATGCTGTTCCTTTCTTGATGTTGTGGACCATGCTCGTACACTTAAGCAGCTCCATTGCGAAGCCCAAGGGTGCAGCGGCTAGAGGGACAGACAGGATGATAGTCATAGTGGGCCCTGTTTTAGGCCTAGAGACTCACATGACAGGCCTCGCCAGAGGCTCTAGCAGGATCAGTTTAATCGCCCTTTTTAGGCATCGCCTCATGCTACAAAAGGTTACCAGCACCGTCAAGTTGCTATAGTGCCGGTCTAAGTCAGGGTCGAGGTGGTACTTAGTCAGGTTCTTCAGGCCAGGGTGGCTGGCCTCCAATTGCGAGCAGCCACCACAGGGTTGTTATGACTGCAGGGAGCTAGATCATTGGTCCAGAGAGTGTCCTCTCTGTAGGTCAGCCGCACCAGCTCTAGAGCCAGCTACACCCGCGCCTGCAACAGCACCTCTAGCTAGAGGAGGTCAGGATCAGGATCATTGGGTGGTCATCAAAGTGTACTAGGAGGTCGCCAAGGAGGAAGGACAGGTGGCAGAGTTGGTGCAAGGGTACAGTTGCTGAGGGCCACTTTTATGCAACTCCTGCTAGAGCAAAGGCTGAGGCTTTGGATGATGTGATTACTAGAATGCTACTTTTATTTCATCAGGCTGCCTCATCTTTATTTGATCTAGGCTCCACTTGTTCTTATGTGTCTGTTTATTGCACTCCTAGATTGAGTATGAGGCCTAAGCCCTTAGCAGTGTCGTTATGCGTTCCGACCTCAGTAGGTGATTCTTTAGTAGTGGATTAGATCTTTAGATCTTGTTTGGTGACTATTCAGGGGCGAGACACTCGAGATGATCTTATTTAACTTAATATGTTAGATTTTGACATGATTTTGAGCATGGACTGGTTATCCCCTCACCAAACGGTTTTGGATTGCTATGCCAAGACTGTTACCTTAGCCATACCTGGTATTCCGCCGGTGGTATGGCAGGGCATTTGTAGTCGCACGTCGGTTGGGGTAATTTCTTGCATTCAGGCTTAGATGTTGGTGGCTAGTGGATGTTTGTCTTACTTGCTATCACGACCCGGGGTTACCCCCTAGAAGTAACACAGCGTAATTGACACCGAAGGGGTCGCATACAAGCCTCATAACATTTATGAACATAAAAGCATAAGAAAATAGAGCGGAATTAAAACATTTCTTTACAATCGAAGTCTCTTATGAAAACGAAAGAGAATCTATGACACTATGTCTCAAACCATCTATTATACTTGGAATAAAAGTCTTGAAATACACCTTTAGGGACATATCCCTTACAAAAAGTCTAAAACATAAAAGTAAAGACAATAAAGAACATAAGGTTGAGCCCTCGAATACAATGAGGACTCACCAATCTTCTTCTTCTTGATCTCTTATGAACCTAGCCACGAAGATAGAATACAATATCTCCAAAGCTTACACTTGGTAAAAACGCAGAAAGAAGGGGTTATCACAAAATGTACTAAGTATAGAAGCCATGCACAAAACCATTTAAAACATGCATAAAAGGGACATTTCCTTATAAATCATGCTATATGCCATTTTTGAACAGCATCTTTAAAATATTTAGAGAATGCAACAAATAAGGCAACTCACATACATTTCATTATAACATGAGAGATATCATTATAATAACAAGCATATTCTCCAACATCAATATAATACAATCCCAATCTTCACAATACATAGCTTCGAATCATAAGGTAATACAAGTCAAATACCAAGATCATTTCATCATTAAGTAATCATCAATATAAGCAACCCCTAAGAAACACTTGAGCAATGTATGGTAACTAACATGCATTTACAATGTTCAACACAAGATAATATAACATTCATACTCAATTCGTAGTAAAGTCATTACCTTAGTAACTCCTAAGAAACACTTGTGCAATGTGTGGTTAGCATCCCATAATATTAACCCCACCAGGCACCTCTTTTAAGCTACCTTGGTCATGCACTTCATCTTTAGACCTCATTATATTAATCATCACAAATAAGGAAATAGTCATGTACATTACTTAAATTATAAGGAAAGTCCTTCACAACAACCACCCATTCAATATACATGCATGCATTCAAATCTCATCATAATACAAAGCAACCATCCCATGACATCCTACTAAGTCTACTTGTGCAATGTGGAAGTGAAGTCCCATACCCCCACTCTACTAAGTAAACCCATTAAGAAGTCATAGTGTAGTCCATGTCTCATTCATTATCTTTATTACATAGAGGAAAGTTGCTATAGACCATGTGAGCTACATGGAATCCGATGCGTAACCCTACACATAGAATTGTGTCCTACTTGCCTAAGGTAGAATTACAATGTATAGCTATAAGGTGGATCCACTAGCTAAAGGTACCTATGTGGGCACATAGTTTATGTGATAGGGAGATTGCTTCTAGAAACCTGCCCTATTCAATTGGCAGAGGGGCTTCCATCTCAGGAGTTCACTTTGGATGACCCTCACTATTGCTTTGGCGGTAGGGCCTTTACCTCATTGTCCATAACCACTCGGTGCTAAGCATTATTTCCCAAATTAGACATTATTAGTCTTTGAATTGTATTTACATATGTGAAGAAATGCCCTAACCCTCATTCCATACAATCCATCTAAATGGCTCATAGATTCATTAAAGGTGATAATTTACTTTCAACTTTAGAATCATAATTAGTATGTGAGAATAACTACCACACAAAGATCATGCGTTCCCACGAGAATAGACTTTCAATCAACACAATAGGATCAATATGGTCAATTACATTTCATGCATAATAATATGTAAGGGTGCATATGAGAACTATACTTTCAATTAACATCATAGATACATCGTGATCATGATTATGCATAGAGTGTGTGTGTAATTATCCCTGCAATGACACAACAACAACATTATCATCATCCTAGACAATTCATAGAATATCAACTATAAGGGTAAAGGAAGACTAGCCTTTCAACAATACCACAATATACACCATAGTCATAGGACCTTCACTTTCTAAATAAACCGTAAGTTCACACACAATATTGCCAACATGCACAAACCTTCACAATATGACCTTCAAGGGCTTATGGATCAACTCATTCCAATTATATAGCAATAGCACATTAGATTGGGACTTTATACTTCAAGTATTCACATCATGATTGGCACTTTATACTTCAAGTATTCATCAACACGCACATAATATCATGATCAAGTCAATTCATGTTTAGAAGCATTATCCTAAACCAATTCAAGTCTAGGTGATCTAATCTAAGGAATTATATTGAGAATTCATCATTCTAGGAGGATCACATTTAAACCCTCAATTTGCCTCTTTCATGACATAACCCTAGAATCTTAGGCTAAGAAAGAATACATGTAGAATTAAACTAACATCAAGTAAATACATCAAAATTAAAAATCTCCACCTTTCAAGTGGATCAACAAGTTCATATACAATATTAATCAACACACAACACCCTAGCAAATTGCCTTCCAAGGCTAAAAATCTAGATCAACCCTAAATTCTATAATTACCATGCTAGAAAGAGATATATCATGATTCAACAACATAATAAACATAAACATAATCAATTGCTAAGCTTATATGATCAGTCAATTGAAACCATAGTTCACAAATTAGGAAGAAGGGGAAATCATGGGTCCAAGGGAGATTTTCATCAAAATCCATTAATAATCCATTAATCCAATCATAAATCATCATAATCAATCAAGATAAAACTAAATTACATAATTGAATTCATTTTGGAAGAAGACCCGTGACTAGATTTGAAAACCCTAGAATTGGGGGATTTGAAAACATATTTGAAGGGGCTTTTTTGTGACAGCTCACCAAGAATGAAAACCCCCCCATACCTTAGGTTTAGATTCCCATCAAATTCATATGAAAAATCCTTCTTATTTAATCTCTAGCTTGATCCCTTCCTTTGTTCATCAATGGAGTCTAGAGTGAAGATTTTTGGGAGGGAAAGGTAGTTGGGTTTTGATATGGGGTCTAGGGTTATAATGAGTTAATGAAGTGTTTTAATGACTTGAAATAGTTTATATGGGAAGTTAATTAGTTATCTAATCATCCCTCCTAACCCTTAATTAAATAACTAACTAAAACTAAGACCCCTAACTTAAAACAAAAATCTGGAAAACTGCTCCCATTCACGCCCATCCATCCACGGACAATGGATGGGTCTACTGACCATCCTATGGCTCCGTGGTTTGGGGTTGGGGCACAAAATTGAAGGCCAAGTCTTCCTAGACTAAGTCCTAACCCACGCCCATGACCTACGGGGCGTGGACTGATCTAAGGGACGTGATCTGCCTCCGTGAACCATGTTGTTTTTGACAGCTTTTGGGCAGTGTTGGGGTCTTCCTCAAGGACCCCTTGGGGAGTCGTACCCATACATTTAACCCCTAAACATGTCATTCTAAGTATGGGAGTCATTTCCATGAGTTTTAACCCTCATACAATACTCCAAAACTCCACTACAAGACCCTACAAAACACTAGTTCAACTTACTAGTTTCTGGGCGTTATAGTCTTAGCTTGACGTTTAACCCTTAACTTCCTCAACCCTCACTCGGGAAACCATTTAATAACATTTAATCAAGTTTCCAACTTCAAACTCACATGTGAAGCTGTAGTTTCACCTACTAGATTCCATCTAGCATTAGCTAGGTCTTACTAGTTTTTACGGGGTGTTACATTATCTCCCCCTTACGAACACTCGTCCTCGAATGATACTTGAAACACTTTATTGAATCAATGACTCAAGACTAGCAGCCCCAAACATGCATGAAACATCACAATAATGTACAACTCAAAATACACTATTCACAATAGGCACCTATTTAAGGATGAAACATCAACTCCAATTGAACATGTTCAATGCAATACAAGGAACTATAAACTATATCTACACATCCTATTTATGCATGATATTCTCATCACTTGTCATGTTTGAGGAGGAACTACAATCTCCTAACTAAAACATGTCCATGTATTCTCCCCATGAAGTACAATAGGTAACTCTTACTCAAAGCACCACAACATGAGGGAAACATTTTACATAAACTCATTTCCTTTCAAAACACAAGTTTTCATGAACATGCATTGTATAAGGAAGTCATGGGAACATATAAGCATATAACATCAATATTAGTTAGGCATACCATCTCCCCCTTAGGAGTGAGCCTATACCAACACTCCTAAACATCATCAACTACATAATCATAGGAGGAACTACATTTTCTCCTTAAAAGAAAGCTCAACACAACAATATGGAGCCAATGTGTCATTTCATCAAAACACAACAAAGCATGTTCATCACATCATCTCATGGAGTCAAATATGCCATCACCATCCTAGAATGCACAACAACATGAGTAACATGTAAATCATGAAAAATCCATTTTCTACAAAGTAAGAATCTTTCAAAAACATGTGAAACATAAGTAGATCATGGAAATTTCTAAAACACTCATGACCCATAGATATAGAACAAGTCCAACAAGGAACTCTTGGTCTCAAGATAGAATAGGAATAGAAGAAATAGATGAGGATATCTCGACTCTCATTCAATGTTTCTACTCAAGCACATGATTTTCCTCTTGGAAGTAAGACCCCTTTTACAAGAACCTCAAATACTACTCCTTCCTAACAACTCAAGTTTTTACCAAGGCTCATTATAACCTTACCGGGCTCTAAAACTAATAGAGGTCTAATAATCATGCATCCAAATCCTACGAAGGTTACAAAAGTAACTCTATGGGACAAGGAAATTATAGGACACACATAACATCCAAGACTCCAAAATCAAGAAATGAGTCTAGGAGAACTCATTATCATAGGCTAGAGGAGAAATAGAAGGAAACATATGGATATTGGGAAATCTCATTGGCCCTTGGCCTCCCAAATAAGCACCTTCAACTAAACCCTTTTCTAAAATACCACTCCTTAATATTTTCATGGAAGCACTTTCTTACTATTCTATTTCTTAGATTGCTGGTCTAAGATCCCAATAGGTACTTCTAAATTAGAGAGGTTCTCATTTAAGCACTCTCGCTCACAAGCAACCTTACCAACACCACTCAAAGTCCTATATGAGCCTACCAAACCGGGACTAAACTTCTCAAACTCACTACACTTTATAAGGTGAGAATTTCAAGAAAGCCTAATTCATAAATATCAAGGACACTCAATGACCTTACCATCTAAGCACATTATCCCCCACTTGGGGTAAGCCTAAAAAAACTCTTTACAACATCTCTTCTTCAATTTTAAGGTTGGAGCAACTCATAACTAAACCTTCACACTCATCACACAATATGATTCTAAACCATGGTGAATTACACTCCTACCCTTTTTAAGGGAAATCTATTGACTCAACACATATAGGCATTACTAAAACACCCACTTTCACCAAACTTTAAAACCTACCAAAACTGGAAATGGTCAAGTAAGGTTCTACCCTAATATCACAAAACAAATATGAAGCCCATTCACACTAAGGACAACACAAAGGTTCATCATATCCTATTTATCAAGTCACAAAAAGACAAGTATTACTGGAATAGAGGTAAGCATAAAACACACACCGGAACCATTAGGAGGAACTTTCTTATCCTTTATTCCTCTGGCCCTAAGCATCGGGAAATCTCTCATTAGATGGTCACTTCCACCACAACCATAACAACCCATTGTACCGACTAGACACTTACCATTATGTTCCTTTCCACACCTAGAACAAGTAGGCCTAATCACATAAGATCCATTACTACTCACTCCTTAGACAACTTCTTTTGGTAAAACTTAGAAGAGCTTTGTCCATGAAACCATTGTCTCTTTCAATTCTACTAAGGTTGGATCAAGACATTTCTAGACCAATTCATCCCTTATCATCACCTTTGGTGGGATCTACCAACCAACCATATCTAGGTATAATCTAAGCACCTTACTCAAAATGACCATGCTCAAGATCAATATTAGACGATAACTAACTTTTTGAAGTTGGTCAACATCTACATTCTTCTTCCTTACTTTAACTAGGTGGTACATGCAACCTTCAAAGTCAACCTTAAAACACAACAATCCAAACTTATGGCATAGAATTTCCCCCTTTCCACTCTCGGATAAGATCATTCGGGAACTAATATATTGACTATACGGCTTTTATCATCACCTAGGAGCATGACAATAACACTACCAACCCGTCCTAAGGATGACATCTAAATTTAGTATATCTAGTCACATAGCCATCATTGGCATTTCAACCAACACCTTCTCCCTTGCTTCTTGCAATAAGAGACTCTTTTGTGTAGTAACATCTTGTAGACCACCGATTAGAGAAAAGGAACTTAAAGAGTTAAACTCTATGGCATGACTAGAAAATGAAGAAGTGAAGTTTCTTAACATCCTATAGCCTCTCACTCATAGATGTGACGCGACTCACACCGATGAGCAAGACTCTACTAGACATGGTTTGAGATATCTTAAAAAAAACATCCCATAAACCTTATGCTCTGATACCACGTTTGTCACGGCCCGGAGCTACCACTAAAAGTAACACGACATAATTGACCCTTAGGAGGTCGCATACAAACCTCATAGAACTCATGAACATAAAAGCATAGGAAAATAAAGCGGAATAAAAACTTTTCTTTTCAATCGAAGTCTCTTATGAAAATAAAAGAGAACCCTTGACACTGTCTCAAACCATCTATTATACTTGGAATAAAACTCTTGAAGTACAACTTTAGGGACACGACCCTTACAACAAGTCTAAAACATAAAAGTAAAGACAATAAAGGACATACAGTTGAGCCCTCGACTACAATGAGGACTCACCAATCTTCTTCTTCTTGATCTCCTATGAACCTAGCCACCAGGATAGAATCCAATATCTCCAAAGCCTACACTTGGTAAAAATGTAGAAAGAAGGGGTTAGCACAAGAAGTACTAAGTATGGAAGACATGCATAAAAGGGACATTTCCTTTGAAATCATGCTTTATGTCATTTTTGAGCATCATCTTTAAAATAGTTAGAGAATGAAATAAATAAGGCAACTCACACACATTTCTTTATAACATGAGAGATATCATTATAATAACAAGCATAATCTCCAACATCAATACAATACAATCCCAATCTTCACAATACATAGCCTCCAATCATAAGGTAATACAAGTCAAATTCCAAGATTGGCTCATCATTAAGTAATTATCACATAAGCAACCCCTAAGAAACACTTGTGCAATGTATGGTAACTAACATGCATTTACAATGTTCAACCCAAGCCAATATCACATTCATACTCATTTCATTGTAAAGCCATTACCTTAGTAACTCCTAAGAGTCACTTGTGCAATTTGTGGTTAGCATCCCATAATACTAACCCCACCAAGCACCCCTTTGAAGCTACATTGGTCATACACTTCATCTTTACACCTCATTACATTAATCGTCACAAATAAGGAAATAGTCATGTACATTACTTGAATTATAAGGAAAGTCATTCATAACAACCACCCATTCAATATACATGAATGCATTCAAATCTCATCATAATGCAAAGGAACCATCCCATGACATCTTACTAAGTCTACTTGTGCAATGTGGAAGTGAAGTCCCATACCCCACTCCTACTAAGTAAACCCATAAGAAGTCATAGTGTAGTCCATGTCTCATTCATTATCTTTATTATATAGGGGAAAGTTGCCATAACCGACATAGACCGTGTGAGCTACATGGAATCCGGTGTTTGTAACCCTACACCGAGAAAGGTGTCATACTTGCCTAAGGTAGAACTAAAATATATAGCCATAAGGTGGATCCAATAGCTAAAGGTACCTATGTAGGCACATAGTTTATGGGATAGGGAGATTGCTTTTAGAAACCCACCTTATTGCATTAGCGGAAGGGCTTAGATCTCATGAGTTCACTTTGGATGACCCTCACTATTGCATTGGAGGGAGGGCCTTTACCTCATTGTCCATATCCACTTGGAGCTAAGTGATGAGTCCACAATTTGGACTCATTTAGGGCTATATTTTGATGAAATTAATGTCCTCAAATGCATGTTTTACTTTGATATCTGATAAAAACCTTTAAGTTTCAAGTATTTAATGTTTGAGGGAAAGCGTGGACACTATCGAGCAAAAAGGAGAAAAATAAGCTAAAAGAATGAAGAAATGAAGATCTGCGAATCGTCAAACCTATTTGATGAATCACCAATAGATCGCATATTCGCTGTTTGTTCTAGTGTGCCAAGACCTGAAGAAAAGGAGCAAATCGACGGTGAAAAGAAGTAGTCGGTGTATTGCCGAGCAACTCCGTGAAGCAGTGCTACATCACCCAATTATCTAGGACACAAAGATGATGAAGACAATAGATCAAAGGCGGCGAAGTAGACCAAAGTGAGGATCACCGAATGCATCGGCGATTCCCACTACGCTGTCGAAAGATCCTTCGGAGCACATTTTCTGAAAACTATAAATACTATTTCAGTTTTTATTCTTAGTAGCAAATTTTATGTAGTTTTTAGATTATTATGAAGAACTTGGAGCTTTCAAGGGTTTCATCTTCAAGAAATTGAACTTGTGTCTCTTGGATTCTTCACTTTTGGCTTGTTTTAAGAGTTAATCTTGCATACCCATTGATGGAAACTGATATTGGTATACGTCTTTATCTATTTTGCATGCGTAGCTAAAACCCCAATTCTTGGGGTGTGATTTTATGAATATGGCTTAGATTAGTTGTTGGGTGTTGCTTGTTAATAGTCTATTCGTAGTTTAAATGTGATTTCGTTTAGTGGCTATGGATGAATTTAATGAATTTGTAGTTGCAAATACAAGTTTATTTATGTGTTTTCGTCTTGCTCAAGAGAGAGGTCGTGAAACTAAGACCACTAGAATGATGGCTAATGTGAGTGGGTTGACAGGAGGCTCAGTTCGAGAGAGTGAACCATAGTCCCATGTACAGACACTCAGCTTGAGAAAGTGAGTGGGTTAAGGCGTAGGTTGTTCTACATGCCGCAAGTGAGTTTTTGAGAGGAACGCATTTGAAACGGGGTAAGTTGCTTTAGAGAGAGATTATCCCCCTTAAAGTCTAGCCTTGTCACAAATACTCAATGAATTTACTATCAAAATCATGTACCCAATGATTTAGTCTGTGCCGTATTCCTATCACATCCCAAGAATCCCGTCTCCATACTTGTATTTTTCCTTATTTTCACTATTTTAGTTATTTCTTCCTTACAAACCCCCATTTGATACTGGATGCTTGCGTCACCCTTTTTAATTTGTTATGTTTTTATTCGCCAAAGTCTTTAGCTATGATTAGCTTTAGAAATTTTCGCACTTAACCACTAATTCGCACATCCACTCCCTTGGAAGCTGACCCCAACTCTTGGTTGGGTTACTAAACTATTGTACAATCGTAGACACTTGCATCAGAAGTTGTATCTTGATTACGCAAACATCAATAAGCATTATTTCCGAAATTAGACATTATTAGTCTTTGAATTGTATTTAAATGTGTTAAGGAATGCTCTATCCCTCATTCAATACAATCCATCAAAATAGCTCATAGATTCATTAAAGGTGAGAATGTACTTTCAACTTTAGAATCATAATTAGTATGTGAGAATAACTATCACACCAAGATCATGTGTTCCCATGAGAATAGACTTTCAATCAACACAATAGGATCAATATGGTCAATTACATTTCATGCATAATAATGTGTAAGGGTGCCTATGAAAACTATACTTTCAATTAACATCATAGATACATCATGATCATGTTTATGCATGGAGTATGTGTGTGTAATTGTCCTTGCAATGACACAACAACGGTATTATCATCGTCCTAGACAATTCATATAATATTACGTGTAATGGTAAGGGAAGACTAGCCTTTCAACAATACCACAATATACATCATAGTCTTAGGCCCTTCACTTTCTAAATAAATCATAATTTCACACACAATATTGCAAACATTCACAAACCTTCACAATATTCCCTTCAAGGGCTTATGGATCAACTCATCCAAAGTATATAGCAATAGCACATTAGATAAGGAGATAGCATGATCTAACAACTCATCAATATATTAATCACATCATGATTGGCACTTTATACTTCAAGTATTCATCAACGTGCACATAATATCACGATCAAGTCAATTCATGTTTAGAAGCATTATCCTAAACCAATTCAAGTTTAGGTGATCTAATCTAGGGCATTACATTGAGAATTCATCATTCTAGGAGGATCACATTTAAACCCTCAATTTGCCTCTTTCATGACATAACACTACAATCTTAGGTTAATCAAGAATGCATGTAGAATTACACTAACATCAAGTAAATACATCATAATTAAACACCTCCACCTTTCAAGTGGATCAACAAGTTCATATACAATATTAATCAACACATAACACCCTAGAAAATTAACTTTCAAGGCTAAGAATCAAGATCAACCCTAAATTGTAAAATTACCATGGTAGACATAAACATAATTATTCAACAACATAATAAACATAAACATAACCAATTGCTAAGCCTATTTGATCAATCAATTCAAACCCTAGTTCACAAATTAGGAAGAAGGGGAAAGCATGGTTCCAAGGGAGATTTTCATCAAAATCCATTAATACTCCATTAATACAATCATAAATCATCATAATAAATCAAGATAAACCTAAATTAAACAATCGAATTCGTTTTGGAAGAAGACCCATGACAAGATTTGAAAACCCTAAAATTGGGGGATTTGAAACTATATTTGAAGGGGCTTCTTGGTGATAGCTAATCAAGAATGAAGAACTCTCATACCTTATGTTTATATTCCAATCAAATTCATATTAAAAATACCTCTTCTTGAATCTCTAGCTTGATCCCTTCCTTTGTTCATCAATGGAGTCTACAGAGAAGATTTTTAGGAGAGAAAGGTAGTTGGGTTTTGATTTGGGGTCTAGGGTTATAATGAGTTAATGAACTTTTTTAATGACTTAAAATAGTTTATATAGGAAGTTAATTACTTATATAATCATCCCTCCTAACCCTTAATTAAATAACTAACTAAAACTAAGACCCTTAACTTAAAACAAAAATCTGGAAAACTGCTCCCATTCATGCCCACCCATCCACGGACCGTGGATGGGTCTACTGACCATCCTGTGTCTCCGTGGTTTGGGGCTGGGGCACAAATTTGAAGGCTAAGCCTTACTAGACTAAGTCCTAACCCACGCCCATGACCAATGGGGCGTGGACTAGTCTAAGGGGCGTGATCTGCCTCCGTGAACCAAGCTATTTTTGAAAGCTTTTGGGCAGTGTTGGTGTCTTCCTCAAGGACCCCTTGGGGAGTCGTACCCAAATATTTAACCCCTAAACATGTCATTCTGAGTACGGGAGTCATTTCCATGAGTTTTAACCCTCATACAACACTCCAAAACATCACTACAAGACCCTACAAAACACTAGTTCAACTTACTAGTTTCTGGGCGTTATAGTCTTATCTTGACGGTTAACCTTTATCTTTCTCAACCTTCAGTCAGGAAACCATTTAGCAACATTTAATCAAGTTTTCAACTTCAAACTCAAATGTGAGGCTCTAGTTTCACTTACTATATTTCATCTAGCATTAGCTAGGTCTTACTAGTTTTTTTGGGGTGTTACACTTGTCTTATGTTAGAGATATTAGTAGGAGGTCCCTACGGTTGATTTAGTGCATGTAGTCCTAGAGTTTGCTAATGTGTTTCTTGCCGACCTGCTTGGCCAACTCCCTAGATCATGATATTGATTTCGCCATTGACTTATAGTTGGGTACTCATCATATTTATATCTCATCATATCATATGGCCCTCGCAAATCTCAATGAGATCAGTGTTGAGCTTCAAGATCTTTTGGGTAAGGGATTCATTTAGCCTTGTGTATCGTCTTAGGGTACCCCAGTCCTATTTGTGAAGAAGAGGGATGGTACTATGCGGATGTGTATTAAATATAGGCAGCTTAACAAGGTGACGGTGAAGAACCGTTACCCCATGCCTCACATTGATGACCAATTTGACCAGGTTCAGTTTGTCGAGGTGATTTCTAAGATCGATATGAGATCCAATTACCACCCGTTGAGGATTAGGGCATCAGACATCCCTAAGACTGAATTTAGGACTCGTTACGGCCATTATGAATTCCTAGTGATGTCTTTTGGGTTGACTAATGCCTATGATTCCTTCATGGAGTTGATGACTAGTGTATTCAGGTCATACCTTGACTTCTTTTCTATAGTCTTCATCGATGATATATTGGTATGCTCGCGGAGTCAAAGTGAGCATGAGTAGCATTTGAGAATAGTGCTCCAAACTTTGAGAGATCATCAACTTTATGCCAAGTTCTCAAAGTGTGACTTTTGGCTTGGGTGTGTAGGATTCTTGGGGCAGGTGGTTTCCAAGGATGGCATTATGGTGGATCCAGTGAAGATTGAGGCTATCCGTGGCTGGGCCAAGCCCACCTCTATTACTGAGATTCATAGCTTTGCCGAATTGGTAGGGTACTGAAGGCATTTTGTTTAGGGCTTTTTTACTATAACGGCACCTTTGAATGGGTTGACTCGCAATGATGTTCCTTTTAAGTGGTATGTGGAGTGTGAGAGGAGCTTTTTAAGGCTCATGGAGTTGTTTACCACCACTCCTATATTGACTCTTCCAGTTGAGGGCTAGGCATTCACGGTTTATTGTGATGCATCCGACGTTGATTTGGGTTGTGTTTTGATGCAGCAAGGTCCAATTATGATTTATGCATCAAGGTAGCTTAAGCTGCATGAGCACAACTACCCCACTCATGACTGAGAGTTGGCGGCGGGTAGTTTTCACGCTTAATATTTGGAGGCACTACCTATATGAAGTGTGTTGTGAGATCTACATCGACCATCGGAGCCTTCAGTACATTATGAGCCAGAGGGATCTTAATTCGAGGTAGTGTCATTGGATGGAGCTCTTGGAGGACTATGTCCTTTCTATTCTTTACATTCCGGGCAAGGCGAATGTAGTAGCGGACGCATTAAGCTGGAAGGCAGTGAATATGGGTAGTCTAGCCTTTCTTTCTATTTCAGAGCGGCCTTTGGCTTTGGACATCCAGTCCTTAGCCAACCACATGATCTGACTTGATTTTTCACGAGTATTAGCTCATGTGGGGGTTTAGTTATCTTTGATAGATTAGATCTGTAGGCGACCATTCGAGGATGAGTCTTTGGTGGCAATCAGAGATAGAGTATTGGTAGGTGATGTTGGGCCGGCTACTTTAGATTCATATGGGGTGTTGAGGTTTGCTGGTCGATTGTGTGTTCCGACAGTTGGGGGTTTGATTCAGTTGATCCTTAGCGAGGCCCATAATTCTAGATATACCATCCATTCTAGCACCACTAAGATGTATCGTGACTTGAAGCAACATTTATAGTGGAGCAATATGACGAGAGATATCTCAGACTATGTATCCCATTGCCTGTGTTGCTAGTAGGTGAAAGATGAGCATTTGAGACCTGGTGGTGAGTTTCAGAGATTATCCATTCCGGAGTGGAAGTAGGAGCGTATCAACATAGACTTCGTTGTGAGTTTCTGAAACGACCCCAAAAATGCCCGAAAATATACTTCGGAAACACCTAAAATTGTAATTTCCATATATCTCAAAATCCGTGCATCATTTCAAAAATTCGACTTCATATTCTTATTCAGGGGGTCAAATTGAGTGGGAGATGGGTCTAACCCGAATTTTAGAGCAACCGTATCAAAATTCGAAAATCGCAAAAATGCGATTTTGAGGGTCAACTTTAAAGGGGAATATCTCTTAGCACACAAGGAACTGGAAGGAGTTCAAACTATCAAAATTAAAGCTCTGTGAGTTAGCTTTCCAACGCAATTTGTTTCACCTCATTCGGAGTTCGGATGAAGAAGTTATGCCCATTTTCGTAAAATCTGTCTGGCAGAAAATGCAATTTCCAGTAACCGAAAACACTGTTCACCCGCCTCATTTTTTTTTCTAAGTGTTGGGACGTTTTTTTATAAAAAGAGGTTATGTCCCATACTTAGTTATATTTCTTTCTAGCTTCAAAACACTCAAAAACACTCTCTAAGCCCTCTTCAAAATTTCACCAAGATCTTCAACCAAATTCAAACATCTCAAGCTCTAATTCCGGATTCAAGACTCAATCTCAAGCTTCAATTCTCCATTCCAATCTTCATCAAGGATTCTTCAAAGTTGAGGTATGTGGGTTTGATCGTGGAAACCTTCCTTTCCACAAGTCCAACCATTTATCCTCTAATACTACTTCAAGTTTATGGGTCCTTATGTTTATTTATGCACTCTTGAGTGTGGAATCACTACTACACACCCTATTAAGGTCTATCTTGCATATTATCATGAAATGGTATTATTATGTGATGTTTATGGTTTTTCATGCCTCCATGATCAAATTATGAAGGTTGTTATATATGTATATATATATGTACGTTGTTGGTGGGCTGTTTTATATGGATTTTGAAATTGGTGGGACTTAGCACTCTTGAAACACATGATTTTATTTACATGAACAAGTAGCCCACCATATGTTTGATAAAATGTCATTTACAGGATTCTTATGAAATAGAAGGTTCAATGTACGTCCTATGAGTCGGATGATTATATAAATATTGAAATGATGATAAAATGGATACATGTATATGATTTTCTCTATATAGTGTGTGAGTCGACCAGGCCTAGCTCGGGGGGTTGTAGGCCTGGGTAACCGTATCGAGGGGTTGGTACCTTGGTTGCCTAGTACGGGGGTAGTAGGCCCGTATAACCATATCGGGGGTTGGTACCTTAGTTGCCTAGTACGGGGTAGTAGGCCCGTATAACCATATCGAGGGGTTGGTACCTTGGTTGCCCATTACGGGGGGTAGTAGGCCCGTATAACCATATCGAGGGTTTGTACCTTGGTCCCTAGCTCGGGGGTGGTAGGCCCGGTAACCACATTGAGGGGTTTGTACCTCTTTCGCCTCTCCAAGGGGGTGGTAGGCCTTGGAAATACTATATTGATGGTCACTCACTACACATATACTATGCCCTACTAAATATGATTTTTATATAAGCATCATTATACATATCATCTCATTAATATGCTATCTATCGGGTACGATTATGCATTTTGCCTATGATGTCCATTCATTGTTGCATTGCATTGCATCTCATATACTTAGTGCATTCAAATGTACTAATGCATACTCTATGCCTACATGATGTCACCATGTAGGACCGGAGCACCGTCCGACCATCCTCCTCCGCGTGGCTAATTCGATTTTCTATCGAGCTTATTGGTGAGTTCTCCATTCCGGGGACGTTGCTTATGATCTCATGCTATGTATAAGACTTTTCCTTTTAATTATATTTTGACTATGAGGGTGAGCCCGGTAGTATGTCTCGGCCCCCGCCAAGTATCCATGTTTAGAGGTGGTGTTGGACAAGTTGTGTATTTTGCTTGAGCTTGACTCATCTATGGTATTTATGTATTATTCTCCTTCTTTTTTTTCTTGCTCCCTTAGTCCCAATTTCTCCTTGATTATGCTTATTGCTTATGGTCATTTTAATTGCTTCCGCGACCAAGGATGTGTAATGATATGCTAAGAGGCTTGTTTGGGGTTCCCTCGGGTTCCCCATTCGCCGATCACGTCTAAGCCCTAGGCTTGGGTCGTGACAAACTTGGTATCAGAGCACTAGGTTGATAGATCCTCGGAGTCCAACACACCGCGTTGATTAGAGTCCGATTCATGGTTGTGTTGTGCACCACAATTATGAGTAGGAGGCTATGAGACGTTTTAGGAAATGTTTCCCTTCTTCATGTTCTAAGTCGTGCGGTAGAGTTGAATTAAGTTCTTTTTTTCCTAACGGTTGTTCTTTGCTATGCTAGATCATGCCTAATACAAGAGGAAGACGAGCCCAACTTGTTGCATGAGTCATATAAGGTGTCTACTCCTATTGGTGCATATAGTTGCTAGGAAGGTCTATAGAAATTGTCCTATTTGCATTTTGCATAAAATATTGTCTTGTGATCTTGTTGAGTTGAACATGGTCGATTTTGATGTTGTTCTTGGGATGGATTGGTTGCATGCATACTATGCTTCCATTGATTGTAGAACCCGTAGGGTCAAGTTCCAATTCCCAAGTGAACCCATTCTTGAGTGGGAGAACCAAAATATGGTAGTCAAGGGTAGGTTCATCTCTTGCATTAAAGCCCGTAAGTTGATCTCTAAGGGGTGTCTCTACCACCTTGTGAGGGTTAGGGATGTGGAGTCCAAAACCCTTCTTATAGAGTCGGTTCCGGTCGTAAATGAATTCCTTGATGTCTTTCCTAATGACCTTCCCGGTGTTCCTCCCGAAAGGGAAATAGATTTTGGCATAGACCTCCTCTCCGATACTCAACCCATTTCTATCCCCCCTTACCGTATGGCCCCGGCGGAGTTAAAGGAGTTGAAGGAACAATTGAAGGACTTGTTGGAGAAGGGTTTTATTAGGCCTAGCCAATCACCATGGGGTGCACCGGTGTTGTTTGTGAAGAAGAAAGATGGGTCCCTTAGGATGTGTATTGATTACCGACAACTTAATAAGGTCACCGTCAAGAATAAATATCCTCTTCCTAGGATTGATGACTTGTTTGACCAATTGCAAGGGGCTAGCCACTTCTCTAAGATTGATCTTCGGTCCGGGTATCATCAAGTGAAGGTGAGGGAGTGTGACATTCCTAAGACAACCTTCCGGACTAGGTATGGGCATTATGAATTTGTGGTCATGTCCTTTGGGTTGACCAATGCACCGGCTATCTTTATGGACGTAATGAATAGGGTCTTTAAACCCTACCTTGATTCCATTGTTGTGGTCTTCATTGATGATATTTTAATCTATTCGCATAGCGAGGAAGAACATATGGGTCACTTGAGGGTTGTGTTGCAAAGATTGAGAGAGGAGAAGTTGTATGCCAAGTATGAAAAGTGTGAATTTTGGTTGAGGGAGGTTGCCTTCCTAGGTCATGTGGTGTCGGGGATGGTATTAAGGTAGACCCTAAGAAGACCGATGTGATTAGAAATTGGCCTAGGCCATTGACCCCGTCGGATATTAGGAGCTTCTTGGGCTTAGCAGGTTACTACCGGAGATTTGTGAATGGGTTTTCTTCTACTGCTTCTCCCATGACTAAGTTGACACAGAAGAAGGCTAAGTTTGAGTGGACCGATGAGTGCGAAAGGAGTTTTCAAACCTTGAAAGATAAACTTGTGTCCGCTTCTATATTGTCACTACCGAATGGCCTTGAGGAATTTGTTGTGTATTGTGATGCTTCTAGAGTTGGTTTGGGTTGTGTTCTAATGCAAAATGGTAAGGTGATAGCCTATGCTTCTAGACAACTCAAAGTGCATGAAAAGAACTATCCTACGCATGATCTTGAATTAGCCACGGTGGTGTTTGCTTTAAAGATTTGGCGTCATTACTTGTATGGGGTACATGTTGATGTGTTTACCGATCATAAGAGCCTCCAATATGTCTTCACCCAAAAAGATCTCAACTTGAGACAAAGAAGGTGGCTAGAATTTCTTAAAGATTATGATATGAGTGTACATTATCATCCCGGTAAAGCTAATGTGGTAGCGGATGCTTTGAGTAGGGTGTCTATGGGTAGCCTAGCTCATGTTGATATTGGTGATAGGGAAATGGCTAGGGAGGTGCATCGGTTGGCTAGGTTGGGGGTTAGCTTGGAAGAGGTTGGTAATGGTGGTGTGGTCGTTGTTGATGGTGCTAGGTCTTCCTTGGTTGATGAGGTGATAGCAAAACAAGATCTTGACTCTTCCTTGTTAGAATTGAAGGCCTTGGTGAAAGAGGGCAAGGTGGAAGTTTTCTCTCCCAAGGGGGAGATGGTACCCTTAGGTACCAAGGTAGGTTGTGTGTGCCTTGTGTTGATGGTTTGAGGGAGAAAATTCTTGAGGAGGCTCATAATTCTTCCTACTCCATCCACCCCGGTTCCACCAAAATGTATAGAGATTTGAGAGATGTGTATTAGTGGGGAGGCATGAAGAAGGACATTGCCAAATTCGTCTTCGGTTGTCATAGTTGCCAACAAGTCAAGGCCGAACATCAAAGGCCGGGTGGCCTAACCCAAGACATAGAGATTCCTACTTGGAAGTGGGAAGAAATTAATATGGATTTTGTAGTTGGTTTACCCAAGACTAGAAAAGGTTTTGATTCTATTTGGGTGGTGGTGGATAGGATGACGAAATCGGCTCATTTTCTACCAGTAAAGACAACATATGGGGCGGAAGATTATGCAAGGTTATATATTCATAACTTGGTAAGGTTGCATGGAATTCCTCTATCCATCATATCGGACCGTGGTACTCAATTTACTTCACACTTTTGGAAGTCCTTTCAAAGGGGTCTAGGTACGAGAGTTAAGCTTACTACGGCCTTTCACCCGCAAACGGATGGACAAGCCGAAAGGACTATCCAAACACTTGAGGATATGCTTAGGGCTTGTGTATTGGAACTTAAGGGTAGTTGGGATGATCATCTTCCATTGATTGAGTTTGCCTATAACAATAGTTATCATTCTAGCATCGGTATGGCTCCTTTTGAGGCTCTCTATGGGAGGCGTTGTAAATCACCGGTTGGGTGGTTTGAGGTTGGTGAGGTGGCCTTGTTAGGACCAGATCTAGTTATGGAGGCTCTTGAGAAGGTTAGGATGATTAGAGAAAGGTTGAAGACGGCCCAAAGTCGCCAAAAGTCCTATGCCGATGTGAGGAGAAGGGCTCTTGAATTCGAGTTGGTGTTTGGATCTTTTTGAAGGTGTCACCCATGAAGGGTGTGGTTCGTTTTGGTAAGAAGGGTAAGTTGAGCCCAAGATACGTGGGTCCTTATAAGGTGACGAGGAGAATTGGCAAGGTAGCTTATGAGTTGGAATTGCCTAGCGAAATGGATTTGGTTCATCCAAGATTTCATGTGTCTATGTTGAGGAAGTGTGTGGGTGATCCGAATGCCATTGTGCCTCTTGATGTTGTGGGTGTTGTTGAAGATAATTTGACCTATGAAGAGGTTCCGATCCAGATTTTAGATAGACAAGTGAAGAGGTTGAGAAACAAAGATGTGGCTTCCGTTAAGGTCCTTTAGAGAAATCAACAAGTTGAAAGTGCTACTTGGGAGGCCGAAGCGGACATGCAAAGGCGATATCCTTATCTTTTCCACTCCACTCAAGCCTAAGGTATTGACCTAAGCCCTTTATAAAATCTCAGGTCTTAAGTTCAGCCACCATGTCATTGCATACATTCATGTTTAAGTTAACAAGTTCATTGTGGTTTTACAACTATGTTGAAGTTTTTGAAATGAGGTGTAAGTGCATTGTTGCATCCTTATGTGGGCTGAATTTGCCATGTTTGTGTCTCTCAGGTACATTTCTTTGACATTCGGGGACGAATATTCCCAAGGGGGAGATATTGAAACGACCCCAAAAATGCCCGAAAATGTACTTCGGAAACACCTAAAATTGTAATTTCCATATATCTCAAAATCCGTGCATCATTTCAAAAATTCGACTTCATATTCTTATTCAGGGGGTCAAATTGAGTGGGAGATGGGTCTAACCCGAATTTTAGAGCAACCGTATCAAAATTCGAAAATCGCAAAAATGCGATTTTGAGGGTCAACTTTAAAGGGGAATATCTCTTAGCACACAAGGAACTGGAAGGAGTTCAAACTATCAAAATTAAATCTCTGTGAGTTAGCTTTCCAACGCAATTTGTTTCACCTCATTCGGAGTTCGGACGAAGAAGTTATGCCCATTTTCGTAAAATCTGTCTGGCAGAAAATGCAATTTCCAGTAACCGAAAACACTGTTCACCCGCCTCATTTTTTTTTCTAAGTGTTGGGACGTTTTTTTATAAAAAGAGGTTATGTCCCATACTTAGTTATATTTCTTTCTAGCTTCAAAACACTCAAAAACACTCTCTAAGCCCTCTTCAAAATTTCACCAAGATCTTCAACCAAATTCAAACATCTCAAGCTCTAATTCCGGATTCAAGACTCAATCTCAAGCTTCAATTCTCCATTCCAATCTTCATCAACGATTCTTCAAAGTTGAGGTATGTGGGTTTGATCGTGGAAACCTTCTTTTCCACAAGTCCAACCATTTATCCTCTAATACTACTTCAAGTTTATGGGTCCTTATGTTTATTTATGCACTCTTGAGTGTGGAATCACTACTACACACCCTATTAAGGTCTATCTTGCATATTATCATGAAATGGTATTATTATGTGATGTTCATGGTTTTCATGCCTCCATGATCAAATTATAAAGGTTGTTATATATGTATATATATATGTACGTTGTTGGTGGGCTGTTTTATATGGATTTTGAAATTGGTGGGACTTTGCACTCTTGAAACACATGATTTTATTTACATGAACAAGTAGCCCACCATATGTTTGATAAAATGTCATTTATAGGATTCTTATGAAATGGAAGGTTCAATGTACGTCCTATGAGTCGGATGATTATATAAATATTGAAATGATGATAAAATGGATACATGTATATGATTTTCTCTATATAGTGTGTGAGTCGACCAGGCCTAGCTCGGGGTTGTAGGCCCGGGTAACCGTATCGAGGGGTTGGTACCTTGGTTGCCTAGTCCGGAGGGTAGTAGGCACGTATAACCATATCGTGGGGTTGGTACCTTAGTTGCCTAGTTCGGGGGGTAGTAGGCCCGTATAACCATATCGAGGGGTTTGTACCTTGGTCCCTAGCTCGGGGTGGTAGGCCCGGTAACCACATTGAGGGGTTTGTACCTCTTTCGCCTCTCCAAGGGGTGGTAGGCCTTGGAAATACTATATTGATGGTCACTCACTACACATATACTATGCCCTACTAAATATGATTTTTATATAAGCATCATTATACATATCATCTCATTAATATGCTATCTATCGGGTACGATTATGCATTTTGCCTATGATGTCCATTCATTGTTGCATTGCATTGCATCTCATATACTTAGTGCATTCAAATGTACTAATGCATACTCTATGCCTACATGATGTCACCATGTAGGGACCGGAGCACCGTCTGACCATCCTCCTCCGCGTGGCTAATTCGATTTTCTATCGAGCTTATTGGTGAGTTCTCCATTCCGGGGACGTTGCTTATGATCTCATGCTATGTATAAGACTTTTCCTTTTTAATTATATTTTGACTATGAGGGTGAGCCCGGTAGTATGTCTCGGCCCCCGCTAAGTATCCATGTTTAGAGGTGGTGTTGGACAAGTTGTGTATTTTGCTTGAGCTTGACTCATCTATGGTATTTATGTATTATTCTCCTTCTTCTTTTTTTCTTGTTCCCTTAGTCCCGATTTCTCCTTGATTATGCTTATTGCTTATGGTCATTTTAATTGCTTCCGCGACCAAGAATGTGTAATGATATGCTATGAGGCTTGTTTGGGGTTCCCTCGGGTTCCCCATTTGCCGGTCACGTCTAAGCCCTAGGCTTGGGTCGTGACAGTTTCCTTAGGACTTCCAAGTTTGTTGACAATAATCGGATCATCGTGTATCGATTGACCAAGTCAGCACACTTCATCCCAATTCATAGTTCCTTCGGTGATGAGAGATTATCTCATATCTATATTCGGGAGGTGGTTCATCTTCATGGTGTTCCTGTTTTTATCATTTCATATCGAGGTTCACAGTTTACTTGCAGCTTTAAGAGGGTCTTTCGGGAGAAGTTGGGCACCCATGTTGACCTTAGCACAACATTTCAGCCAAAGACTACTGGCCAGTCAGAGCGCACTTTTCAGGTCCTTAAGGATATGTTACGGGCCTGTGTCATGAACTTTGGAGGTCAGTGGGACCAACTTTTGCCTTTGCCGTAGTTTGCATACAACAACAGTAACCACTCTAGTATTTAGATGGCCCCGTTCGAGGACTTATATGGTAGGCGTTGTCACTCTCCAATTGGTTTGTTTGAGTCCACAGAGCCTAGGCCACGCGGCACAAACTTGCTTCAGGAGGTCTTAGATCATTTGAGGGTTATTTAGGATAGGCTCAGGATAGCTCAGAGTAGACATCAGAGTTACGCATATCACAGGCATGAGATTTCTCATGGGTGATAGAATATTCCTTTGCGTATCGCCCATGAAGGGCGTGATGAGATTTGGGAGGAGGGACAAGCTTGGCCCCAGATATATATCGGGACTTTTGAGATTTTAAGGATAATTGGTGAGGTTGCCTATAAGTTAGTTTTTCCTCCAACATTGTCAGCTATCCATCTGGTATTCCAT
The DNA here is from genome assembly GCA_029007595.1 of Solanum commersonii. Lineage (NCBI taxonomy): Eukaryota > Viridiplantae > Streptophyta > Magnoliopsida > Solanales > Solanaceae > Solanum > Solanum commersonii. The sequence continues at coordinate 31,078 of JAJTWQ010000618.1, forward strand.
GTTTCAATGTTGCACCGATATGTTCCAAACGAGTCCTATGTGCTCTAGTATGATGTCGTTGAGTTAGTTGATCGTTTGACCAATATTGAGGAGCCAGTTTCCATCTTAGACAAAGTTGTGAGGCAGTTGCGATCCACCTCCATTCATATGGTTAAAGTCCGTTAGAGGCACTATCCAGTCGAGGAGGTCACTTGGGAGATTGAACAGGAGGTGCAGGAGTAGTTCTCTGAATTATTTTAGCCTTCAGGCACTTCTTGACCTTTACCTTCGCAGACGAAAGTTCTTTTAGAAGTGGATGTTGTAATGACCCTCCAGGTCATTTTTGAGTTAATGCATTAATTTCGGCGTTTAGAGCGATCCTATAGCCACCCCAAGTCATTTATGATTTATTGGCACTTACTGTTCAGTCGCTTGGTCGTTCATAGGTTTTAGGGCCGTTTCCCCATTTTGGTTTTTTGAACCTTGAAAAGTTGACTTTAGCAAAAATATCAGGTTAACGACCTTCGTTTGAAGCGTTTTCTTCATTTTATGTGCAACCCTCTTCTTTACTCTTCTCTTTAATGGATGTTTTGATTTCTTGAGCTATAAATCTCTGATTTAGGTGATTCAAAGTTCTGAGTGTTCATGTTGATTGTGGTTTCACAGTGGAGTGCTCAGAGAAGTGTGAAGATCGATGTTTTGAGGTAATTTCTGCCCCAAAAGGGTTTCCCTTTTCTTGATTTTCCCCATAAATCAAATTTTCATTTCATGATCAAATTTCTTTCGTTCCGATCCTCAAAATTGTGCCCCATTTTGGGGAATAAGTTCCATATTGCGTTTATACCCTTATTGGAGTGTCAAATTAAGAATTCCCACTGTGGGTCCCATAATCCCGTTTTAGGCCTGATTTTGGGTCCAACTCTGAAAATTATGATTTTGGTGTCAAAACGCTCGTATTAACATTGTGATTCTTATTTTGATAGAGTGGCAGCATTTTGAGGCCGTGCGGAAGGGAAAGACTCCAGCTACGTGATTTAGAGCGCGCGCGATTGACCTACAAGTAGGCTACGACTTCCCTCTCCTTAGATTGAGCATGATTTAGCCTTTGTATATTGATTTGTGTGATTTTTTGGGTAATTCATCATTGAACATGCTATATTCCTAGAATCCATGACTTAGGCTATAATTTCGGGTTCTCCATGTTACTGAAGCATGTCTAATGTAATTATTGATCATTCGTAACTTGTGGGGCACCTTTTTTATGGCTTGTGTGTATATTTGAAAGAATCTTTGGCCTTAGTCTAGGCTTAGACTATTGATTGTCATAGACTTGCATATTTTAGAGCTGTTAGGCCTTGAAACCTCTCTGACGTCGCTTCGGATGGCTTAACTCCCTGTAGACTATTATTGGAGACTTGAGTCTGATAGTCTAGGCCTTTGCCAGGCAGTAACACCACTCTTGGAACCTTATATCCATAATTTTTTGTCCCATCGGTTCTGATGTATTCAAATTCTGGGTTTGGAAGCTACTCGACGATTCTAGTTGGATACGGTTCAGGCTGGAGTGATAAATTGATGGCACTCGGTTGGGGGTACTCCCCGTGATGCTCAGTTGACAGCTAATCCTAAGCCCCAGGCAAAACTAACAAACTTTTCCTCTCATTTTCTGACTTAAATCGCTTTTAATCGATTTATTTTCTAAAATTTTTCTTAGATTCTATTACCCAACCTAAGTACAGACTAATCCACTCAAAACAATCACTTTCATCTCAAGAAATCATCAAAACCCCAACAAAATAATATTTAGAATGAACTTCAAGAAAACCTATCAAGAACTTAAATCCTTCAACTGTTGAAAATGAAATTACACTGAAAATAACATATTTGGCATGTGGGTGAACTAATCCAACACTATGGAAGCTTATATACCTCATAGGGATCAAACCCATGGAGAAAATCCACAACTAAACTCAAGAATGTCGGCAAACGCCTTCATCCTTTCCTCTTTTCTCCTCTTCTCTCTTCTTTCTTTACTTCTTGAACTCTCAACTAAAACCCTAGGCGTAAACTAGGATTATAAAACCGAACCTAATCGTATTAGACCCCTAAAATATTACTACAAATGAATTAAATCTACTTGGATAAGGAAAAGACCAAGCTACCCCTCTAAAATCCGATTTTGACTTTCCTTATCTAGATAGTCCAACTTCGAATGAAGATATATCTCTCATACGAACTCGAAACCGGGAAAACTTGGTGGCGTTGAAAATATAATTCAAAGATCTTCCCTACGATATCTGTTATTACACCTAAATCATCTTGAGCTAAGAGTTATGTTCCTTTGAAGTCGACCCAAAACTCATACTTAGCTTAACTTACAAAATTTCAGATGTTCCTATTTCCAATTTAATTCTTTTTGGAACTCAAGGTGCTACATCTAGTGACCTTAACACTTAAGAAATTTTTAATTCCTTGGTAAAATCTCACTCGCTACGAAGAACGGTTCGAGTCTTAGTTCGAAATTTTTTCTAAGGTGTTAGAATTCGGACAAACAAAACCAATGTTTGTCATTTAAAGCTCGAGTCAATTTCCTCATCTTCGTAGGGCCTAACTACCCCTACCCCACCTTCCGCATGCTTTACGTCCTAAAAGGTGTTTTGCACCTCGCTTAATGTCAAACATGCATTGGACTACTATTAGGGAGGTTTTACACTAAAATAAAATAAATGCTCCTAATTAGCCCCCCTAGATACCAAGACAAACAAATAGGACGAGGACTTATCATATAGAGTCTCATATTGGCCTCCAGATTTTAATTAACAACATTCTAGCGAACACACTTAATTAGTGAATGGTCTCTTGCTTTAGTGTGTGACAAAACACAAATATATATATATATATAGACAGACAATGTAACCGTTTATTTATATTATTTCAAAAGGGGCAGAAAAGTTATTTAATAGCAGAACATAATTTATTAGACAGATTTCAGGTGACCAAACAATTATTTAGAATGCAGAATATTAATGAGACAGATTTAATTAGACAGCCAGTATATAGAGCAGATTTTAATGCCTGCATGGTATTAAAGCAAATTCACTTGATTTAGCAATTTATTAAGGCAGATGCAAAGAATAATTTAAACAAACAATAAAATTTATTCTTATTTTACTTTAAATGGCAGAAAAACACATGTCACAGATCAGTAGCAGATAATTCATAACATGGGGTTCAACACTTTTATTTTTAAAACATGCTGGAAGATTGTGTCAGAACTCATAAAATGATATTTTAGAGCAAGATGAAAATTATTAATTAAATTATTCTAAGTGGCAGAAAACATGCATAATAAATTTTATTTCAGTTATTTAACATGCTGAAGAATTATTAAATTATGGTTTTAGCAAACTATTTTATTCTTTAAAATTGATCTTATTAGTTGGATCCAATAGGCATGATTTCTAAGAGAATATGCTAAATTAAATACTGAACCTATAGGCATACTTTCTATAGAAAGATGCAAATAATAATCCGTAAAACCTATAGGCATGATTGTCTAGATTAAAAAACGAGTTATTTAAACAACCAATTATTTCTTATAAAAGAAAATTAGTGGTGCAAATAACACAAGATGGTAAGCATGTAAAAGGTTGTACATTGCTTTATTATTATATGCCGAATTTGGTAGGTAGATTAGAACCTTTCTTTATCATATGATTAAACATAAGCAGAAATAGTTGATTTTATCTGTTAGTGCTACATACTTAAAGGTGACATGCGATAGGCAAATAATTAGCATTTAAACAAGGATCAATTTTAAACATTAAACAAGTGATCAAACAACGATAACTTTATTTTTATTCAGTTAGATCTAAACCTGATTTATCAAATAGGGACTATCACAAATCCTATAAGTATTCTTTCTAACACAAATATGTTATGATAAAATGAACAAATAACAAGTAATTCCCGTCCCCCCTAAGGCGATTCCCCAATTATTTCATATAATAGAGATAGTTTATACCAATTATTGCATAACCAAATAAAACCAACACATAGGTCAAACATAAAAAATAAATCAAAATAAAGCTTGCCCCAAATGTATCCTGACCCCGGCGAACACTTCGCGTGTCGTGAACTTTAGTTCAAACCCTGCTAAACTATGAAAAACATATAGGGGAACACTACATAATAACAAGATTAAACACCAGCAAATATGATTAGTACAAATTGGTTCAACGAGCAGACATACTTCATTTAGAGCAAATAGCAAAACATCAATTATTACATTACTTAGAAGAGAGAAAGAAAACTAACCTGGATGCCTCATTTATGCATTATAAATTACATGAACTAAATGGTGCATTAGCAGGACAGAATATTAACTGATACTAACAAAATAAGCAGATTGTTTTATCAGCAATGGAGCATTTTAAAGAAATATCCACCAAAATAGCAACACCGCAATACAAAAAAGAGTGATCCAAAAGCTTTTTCCAAAATTCTTCTTCTTTTAGAGAAGAGGGTATATTTTTCTAATTCTTAAAGTGGGTAAGCATGTGAGCGCAAGTTTTGTAATGGTTTTTTGCGTCAGTCCTAAAGGGTTAAGGGGGCATGCTTATTTACTGGATGAGAGGGCTCAAAACTTAAAGGAAAGGAATAAATTAGGTGGACTAATAAATTATTATTTTCCTTATTCAAATAGAGTAAATTCAGTCCAATATTTTAATAAATTTACCATATATAAAAAAGGCAAGGAATCGGCCTACTAGAATTAAGAAAAAAGTAGTTAGTTAATAGAGAATTATTCACAATCAGCCATAAGGAAATAAATAATTAATTTAAGGAAAGGCGGAATATCACATAGCTCAAATCAAGTTCCAAATATACAACTTCTCATTTTTTTTATATACAAACAAGTAACAATCCCAATACAGTAATTAAGGGCAAATCACAAATCACGAAATCCCATTTTAATAGTTGAAGTCATACCGTATTACGATAAAACGATTATATTTAGCTAAGGAAACAATCAATTAAGGGCATCAGTTATCACTCCAACTTATCAACTTAAATCAAGAATTAGCAATTCCAATAATATTAAAAATCACGGATTTACTATTATTTATAAAGAAACAAATAAGAAGAGATATATTGACATTCATAGTCAAAGCATATTATTTTAACAATACACAAAATCAGAATATTATGAGGACACGATTAAGATCATAAATAACAAATAATTCAATTTGAGACCAAAATGGAGCATGCATAGACATTTTATACATCAGAAAATCAAAGCCAACTTGTATAAATGAATAGAAGATCAAAGTTGTTAAAATATGATATAATAATTTAAATAATGTACCAGGATGGATCTGTAAAGATCCGTGATTAGAAAATTGAATCCTTGAACTTGGTGCCGACCCAAGCCTGGTCCGCTCATAGTTCGTTGTTGTTGTCCTCATTGTAAAAAAGCAGAAAAAGAAGGGCGATGGAGCAGTGCCGGTTGCTGACTGTTCTCACCGGTCCATGCTGGTTGTCAGGGTTGTTGCCTAGTGGGGTTGGCTTGATCATTCGAAGCTACTGGATCTTGTCGCTTCGCTTGGACTCGCTGCCTCGTCGGAGGAAAATGGAGGGGTAACACAAGCTGCTGCTGGTTTCACTAAGCGCTGCTATCAACTCATTAGAGTCATTTACCGTAGTTGCTACTTATTTTGCTGGTGGCTCGCTGGAAGGAGAGGAGACTACTGCCTGCCTTGTTGAGCTATTGTCCACCAAAAAAGGGAGCAGAAGTGGCTAGTGCCCGCCGGTTGCAGCGCTACCGCTTCTCCGTCGAGAAGAAAAGAGAAAAAAAGAGGTGGAGGGACATCTCGCAGGTGGAGCGCCGCACCGACGGAGAAGATAAGAGAGGGTCTGAGTGGTGCTAGAGAGAGAGGAGAGGAAGAGTGAATGAATTTTTAGGGTTTTGATCTTTTTAGAGCTAAAATAGGAAGGTTAAGAGATTTAAATCAGGATCGTTGATCATTTTTCAGATAAGCGGCTGAGATTTAATGGAGAATAATGAATCGTTCATATTAGAAGATGAGGTTCTTTATGATTGAAATCAGATTAGCTATAATTGAAAAATGAAATTGGATTGAGTTGGCTAGAATTGCAATGAATTGGATAAGGAAAAGGCTAGAACTGAAAGGAATTAGATCAGAATGGACTAAAACTTAAATGATTTAGAGGAAATTAAAGGAAATGCTATTCAATTAATAAGATTGCTACACATTTTAAAATATTTTCATATAATTAAACACATCTATGATTTTAAAATATTTAAGTAAAGTAATTATTTCAAGTTTAACTATCGATAAAAATAATTTGATAATAATTACAACTATTTTTAAAATTATGCATACTAAAATATATTTTTAAGAAAAAAATGATTAAATTTTAAACTCAAAATTTGTTTTAAAAATATGTATTTAATCGAATAGCATTCCCAAAAAATGTTAGAGGTCGGTCAAAATTGGGTGTCAACAGCTGCCCCTTGGTTGTTCGAGGATTAAGGATGAATTGTCGAGAAACAAACGTTGACTTAGTAGCCTATTTTTTCTGACCAACGAGAGATGTCAATGGGATCAATTGAAACAATATAGAGTTGGAGAGGAGTACGAACGAGACTTTAGTATTAAGCCGCCTACATATCTCTGGTTATACCAGAATGAGGTCGTGTGTAGTTCTAGATTCGGGAGCAAACGAAACTCCTAAAAATTGAAATAGCAAGATCATGTATTCGAACGGGAGCGATATTGGCTTGAATGGATAAGATTAGAGTATCGAGAAAGGCATGACGGAGTAATTTCTGGATTTAAGAGCGAAGAATCCGATGAGAAGCTATAATATGAGTAACCAAGGATTAAATGAAAATGGTAATACGAGTAGCAAAGAGTTTGATAGGGCCTTTGTTGAAATAGATGTAAGCACGATAATTTAGCCGAGAGGGAGATTGATCTCGCCTACAAAATGTTAGTCTCTACATTCAGATATATTCGGGCAACATGCAGTTTTTGTGTACAATGCAATTCAGGTACATGCAATCTTTGGGCACAATGCATTATTAGGCATATGCAGTGTTCGGGCACGATGCAGTTCAGGCATAATGTAATTCAGACACGCGTAATCTTTAGGCATAATGCAATCTTGGGCACAATGCAATATTGGGCACAATGCAATCTCGGGCATAATGCAACATTGGGCACATGCACTCTTCGGGCACAATGTAATTTCGAGCGCATGGAATAATGCAATCCTCGGGCAGATGTAATCTTCAGGCACAAATGCGTTTTTGGCACAAATGCAATTTGGGCACATGCAATATCGGACACATGCAATATTTAGGCACAATGCAATACGAGCATGTGCGGTTGATTGAGGAATAAAGTATCTTGGACCTTCATCTTGTTGGAAGGTTTTAGTGTCATTTGTTGGCGAATTTTGAGTTCGGTGTATTGTAGCTTGACCCTCCGTCCTATGGTAACGAGAGGTTGTTGTTGAATAACGATAGTTTGGGATTGATATAAAGTTTCTTGATCCTTTCGTCTTATTGGAAGGATGTGCCAGTGATTAGCAATTTGTCGGGCTCAGTGTAGTGGTACGTTGATCCTTCAAGCTGTATTGAAGCTGCTTCTTGTATATGTACCTATGTTTTCTGCATTCAAATAAAAATACTTAGCTTTAGGGGAGGTTGATTTGTATCCCCGATTTGGCATAGTATACTCCTCTGATGTCTGCTCAAATGTCCTTCGAAATGTTGTCAAAAAAATTTGAGGTCCCTCTCAAAACATTCTACCCTAGTGTAGAACTTCTGCTATTATGATTTTTATTGTTGCTTGATTGCTATAAATTTTTGAGAAGATCTCAAAAGTTCTGCCTAGTCTTGATTTGCAAGAAAATACGCTTTTGAAAGAATTTTTGAGACCCTTTCAAAAAAATTTGCCCCAGTTACTGATTTGCGAGAAGAAATGCTTTTGAAAGAATTTTTGAGTTCCCTGCAAAAATTCTGCCACTTGCATGAAAATGTCATTCTGGTGAAATTGTTGCGACCCTCTCAAAAATTCTGCCCCAGTTAGACAGTCAAAACATGAAAATGGAATTTTTTATTATTGTAAGACCGAACTCCATAGGAGCTCCTACGTATCCCCTTTTAAACGGGAATCAGCTCTAACGTTGTTCCAAATACAAATAGCATAAGACATTAAACAGATCATTCTTAAGCAACATTGAAATGAATGATTTTGACCAACTTTATTGCCCATATGCTAACATGGGTACTTTCCTTGGCTGAATGCAGAAAAACTTGAACTTAAATGGTGCAAGACTTATTGGAAACTGCTTTAAATGGACTTCGACACATTTACTTTTGGGACTCCTTTGGTACAAGGTCTGTCCAGTGTATAACTTTAGCTTCAATCAGTTGATGGATTTTGCCTCCTAGAACACAACATGTTTCGGTAGTATGTCCCTTTATCCCTGAATGATAGTCACAAATCTCGTTTGGGTCATACCCCTTGGATTGAGTATCTGGATTCTTGGCAGGGATAAGTGTCACATAGCCAGCCATTTTAAGCCTTTTATAGAGTTGTTCAAAGGGTTCAGCTAAGGAAGCATAAATTTCGACATACTTCTTCTCAGCATTGAATAGGTTTTTAGGAATATGAGGTTGAGTGAGGGTTTTGACATTGTGGATAGGATAGGCAGGTTGTTGATATGGTAGATGATGTTTTTGGGATGGAGGAATTTGGAGAGGTGCGCGATACCAAGGGACTTGGTGTGAGGCATTTCATATTGAGGAGCTTGCATGATGGGATTACGCCGGCGCAAAGTGAGATGTGGAGGTCTAGAGTCATAAGCTTGATGTTGGGGAGGATATTGGTCATTTGGAATGTGAGTGTTCCTTGAGTCATATGAATGGAACTTGGTTGATTTTGAGTATGAAGTAGAGTAAGTTGGTGGAGGATAACAAATATGGTGTGTGAGTAAAGGATTATCTTAGAGAGTGGCTTGACTTGTGACCAGGACAACTTATCCATGTTTGTCTCCAAGGCGGGATAGACGAAGATTAACAACTTAGCCCATTCATGCATATCCAGACACCTCGTCTTCTAACCTCTTTATTTTTGTTCCAAGCTTGAGACCAAGTCATCGAATGATGCTTCTTTTCAATTGTCTTACCCATAACCTTTTCATTAGTCACTTTCCTCTTTGCTTTACGATTTTCAATTGGAGCGGAAAGGAAGAGAGCCCTTTGATTGTGTGTCGTAAACTATGGTCTACGAGATCAACCATTGGGGAAGGGTAAAAACAAAAGTAAAAGTAAAAGAAACTCAAGTTAGAGCGTTTCATAAATTGAGATAGCAAACAATTGTTGTGAGATAAACGCCCTAAATGCAAGGAGCCTCGTTGAACCGAGAGGTAGGCCTAAGACGACACATAAATGATGCCTGATAATTAATTCAAGACTTATTTATCAATTTGAATTTTAGAGTCTCGAGAAGATTCTCGAGCTCTATTTTGATATAATTTGTCTTGGTTCATTATTATGATGACGTTAACACATAGGATGCATTTGCCTGAATTTTGCAATTAAATGGAAAGCGGTAACACTTAAATAGTTATATAAAGCAGTAAATAAATAAATATATAAATAAGCATGCAAACACATAAACGAATAAGCAAATAAGGAAAGGGAATATGGATTAACATGAAAATAAACAGAATAAGGAACATAAATAAATATGGAAAGACAGATAACAATTTAGCATGGTAATGACCGAACAAGAAATAAAATAAACCCCACATAAAGCTTGAAACACATAATGGTTAGAACCTAGAATCCCTAGCGGAGTTGCCATTCTATACCGCCTCATTTGTTCTCAAACGGGTTTTGGTGCACAACCTAACATCTCTTTGGCTTTGGGTTGGATTGAAGAGTATACACGAATTAAGGCGTGTTAGGGCACCTATCTAACCTAACTTGAATTTAGCTAAGGTCAACGAACCGTAGATCAAGTATGGTTCAAATTATCTCCCGGGAGAAGGTGTTAGACATCCTCGGAGGTCCACAAACGGGGTCCTCGCCATATCTAATCAAATTTATGTGGGGGGTTACAAGTAGCAACCAAATGGTCACTTTATTATTTAAGTTATTTAACTTAAACATACTCATGAAAATCAACAATTACGGTTACTTTAGTTATTTGTTATTTAATAAATTAAGCATTTCGGTAGTATTCTATATTTGGAAAAACAAAACCAATGTCTGTCGTCTAATGCTCGAGTTAATTTCATCATCTCCGTAGGGCCTAACTACCCCTACCCCACCTTCCCCATGCATTATGTCCTAGAGGTGCCTTGTGCCCCCACTTAATGTCCAAGAGGCATTGGACTACTAGTAGGGAGGTTTTAGACTAAAATAAAATAAATGCTCCTAATTAGGCCCCCTAGACACCAAGTCAGACAAATAGGACGAGCAATTTACCAAATTGAGTCTCATATTGGCCTCAGTTTTTAATTAACATCATGCTAGCAAACACACATAATTAGTGAAAGGTCTCATGCTTGAGTGTGTGATAAAACACAAATATATGTAGACAAACAATGTAACAGTTTATTTATTAATTTCAAAAGGGGAAGAAAAGTTATTTAACTGCAGAACATAATTTATTAAACATATTTCAGGTGACCAAACAATTATTTAGAATGCAGAATATTAAAGAGTCCAATATAATCAGACAACCAGTATTTAGAGCAGATTTTAATGCCTGCATGGTATTAAAGAAAATTCACTTAATTTAGCAATTTATTAAGGCAGATGCAGAGAATAATTTAAACAAACAATTAAATTTATTTTTATTTTACTTTAAATGGAAGAAAACACATGTCACAGAAAAGTAGTAGATAATTCATAACATGGGGTTCAACACTTTTATTTTTAAAACATGCTGGAAGATTGTGTCGGAACTCATAAATTGCTATTTTAGAGCATGCTGGAAATTATTAATTAAATTATTCAAAGTGGCAGAAAAACATGCATAATAAATTTTATTTTAGTTATTTAACATGTTGTAGAATTATTAAATTACTATTTTAACAAACTATTTTATTCTTTAAAATTGATCTTATTAGTTGGATCTATAGAAATGATTTCTAAGCGAATATGCTGAAATTAAATACAGATCTCTGAGGCATATATTCTATATAAAGATTCAAATAATAATCCAGGAAACCTAGGCGGGATTGTCTATATTAAGAAAATGAGTTATTTAAACAACCAATAATTTCATACAAAGAAAATTAGTAGTGCAAATAACACAAGTTGATAAGCATGTAAAAAAGGTTGTACATTGTTTTATTATTATATGCGAATTTCTTAG